>JABASD010000362.1:0-83924 GCA_019776165.1 Pogonognathellus flavescens
ATTTCATATTTTGATTTTTTAAATTGTTGTAATAATTTGGTCTGTCTGGAGATGTTAAATATTGAATATAGCTACAATATTGAACATTACTATTTTGTAAGAACAAGTTATGTTCACAGTTAAAGTTACTTTTACATTACTTATAATGTTGAATGTTATATTTTTTTAGGTCCTTCGCGTTAACTTTCAACTCATTATATTTTATGTATAAATCAATAAGTTGTTGTGTATATTTATATTTTATTCTGTTCTATTTTTCATTTTTTAAGTCACTAATAAATTAATAAAGTATTTTTAATGATTTTACAAACTATGTTGTATTTTTTATTTTGCTTTCCTTGATGTTTGAGTTTAGAGATTGGGTAAACGGAAAAAGTTTGTTTTGATAAAATTAAATATGTGCTTTAATATATTGAATTAAATGTTTTTTCTTTGCGTACCTAATGAAGTTGTGTTGCAAACTACTACATTGCTACTGAACAATTAAAACTGGTCACTTTTGCAGTCTTTTTAACACCAAAAACGAAGCGTTTTGCGTAAATTGTAAATGATTTACTATTTTCGGAGGCCAAAACTGCTCTCTCACTGCTGTTTCATTGAGCCGACTGAAGACGCAACAAAACGCCGAGTATACACAGCGGATGTTTACAGCATTTTACTATAGCGTTCTTGTAGTACAATCGTCACGGCCGGCAGTGGCCGTGCCGTGTTGGCCATGTATCGTGTAATCAGAATGCCCAAGCAAAGCCGTATACAGTTTACAGCATTCATTGCATTGCATTGGTCTATTCTGAAAGAAATGAATGAAACTGAGTCAGGTAACTTTGAACAGAAATGGAACTTTAGTGTTGGGCCATTGCATTGGACATTGGACTTGCCATCCATGAATCATGACTTATGACTTTCATGACCATAATTGATAAATCTGCCATTTATGGCAACTCTGCAATATTAACTACAAAACGCTGAATTTGCAGTGTATTTTTTATGAATGCATTTATGAAAATATTTTCAATAATCTATTCCTTTCGAGGACATACCAGGGTACGCCCTTGATTTTATACAAAGATATACCGGGGACGTGCCCGTACCATAAATAAAAATTACCATTTACATTTCCTACGAAAAATGGGAACAATTCCTTAGACTAAAATAATTTAAAAACATTTTTTGAGATGATCAAAGAATTCCTATTTAAAGACAGAAAGACTTGAGATAGGGCAGAACTTCTGACGCAAGCTATTTAGATGAATATATGTATTTATTTTATAACGTTAATTTCTTAATGCAACTAATAACAAGGGCGTATTCAGGGGGATCAGAGGTTAATATGAGCAAATTTGGAGCATTCTCTTCCCGAAATTTTTAATATATATTACTGCTTTGCTAGCGGATGATTGGACGAAGCATGCAAAAAATGAAGTTTTAATAAAGTTGAATTGCATTGAATTAAATTACAATGAATAAATTGAAATCAGCTTCTTTACGAATAATTTATTGTGGATAGTAGTTTTATTTGATAAATTCTTTTGTACTGCAACAATAGTTTTGCTCTGATTGCATAGCTTTTTGCGCATTTTAAGCCTCAAGGAATATTGAATCTGCATCATACAACATACATGTATAATATAACAACGCACTTCTGTATTTATTAGTCAATTACCTTTCACAGAGATATAAAGTTTAACTTTGGAATGTCAAACTAACTATTCTGCCAGTAATTTCAATTTCACAGCTTTTCTCTTCTAATTCGACTACGAAATATATAAATTCCTGCTTTGCATCAACTTTTTGTTTTAATTAGCAAGACTATAATAACAACATTATTATCATCCTCCTTCTAAAAACGTGTTTTCATACGTAGTTATACAAACCATACATTTCTGTCATTAACATGTGTCAACAATGTATATTATGGACTACTTATGTATTTATATAAGGCAGGGCATATACTGTGACGTTTGTTTTATCCGAGAACATCTTCCTGCTCATGCTGTCATGATTGCTTCATTGCTTGCATGCTCTTCATCAAACTAAAAGCGTTTTTCAATTATTAATGCATAACAATTTACATTAAAATCGTGCCTAACAGTTCCATAAACTTTCTAAGGTACAGTTTCTACCTTTTACAATGTCGATTAGTTGTAAAGTTACATTACATTACACGTTAGATAACATCATTACAAATAACATGGCAATAAGTAATAATCCCAGTATAGGTTAAAATAACATAAATAGTTGTGTAAAAGTACATTTACAGAAATCCACTATAATTAATAAATACCTACAGTAATTGAAAGTCAATATTGTGTCCGCAGTAATAAAGCAGCTAATTATCCATGACACAAATGTCAATTATAGAGAAATAAATAGTTGCGCAAATGTTGACTATGATCGATACTTTTGTAGTTTATCGTATATTTGTAGCAATAGTAAGTCTATCCATGTACTTTATTAATGTACTACGTTTCACTATCTAAATATTTGTTCTTCAGTCTGCTATATCCAAATCTTTATTTTGTGTCATGTCAAAAACATTCACTGTGATGTGTCATGGCTAAAATAATAGAGAAAACTACGACTTATATAACCCAACGGTAATAATTATAAAAATGTCAAGAGAAAATGGAAATGCAGTAACATTTTAAATGCACTCACTCCTAGTAGTCCGTTTCTCTATGTTTACCATGAACACTATAAGCATTCTATCGATTTACACTTTATCACATGTGTACATGTACATACGTAGTATATATTTATTTTTACAGATTAGGTGAGTTGCTTTCTTTCACTATTTAGCATACATATAATAGCTTTGTTGTATTTACTCTATATTTTTATCCTAATATCAGCATACAATACATCACAATACATTGCACTACACGTGTTATCTCCTGTCATGGCTATCTCTGTCTATCAAAAAAATAAAACAAGAAAATTACGAAATTGACGTGCTCCATGCTTGAAAACTTTCAATACATCCATCGCCTACAACATTTCACTATTTCAATCTTTGATTTTAATCAGTTTATTTGCAATATCAAAGGAATTTCCGTCAGGCCGCACTGAGAACACATGTCCAGTCCCAACTTCCGTAACCCTTAAAAATCCAAACTCATCTATTCCAGAAATTATACATTCTGCAAAGGATCCTTCAGATACTTCAACATTCACTGTGTCTCCTTCGTCCATATTATGAATCCAATTGTCCGCGTACAAGTTTAGAATTTGATCCAACTGCCCGTTTTCAACAATTTCTAATAATTTCTCGAGTTCTGTTATGGTTGTAGCAATCACTTTCTCCGTTGTTAAAACTTTCACTTTTTTATTTGCTGACGGATTGGTAAATACTTCTGGATAGAGAACAGAATTTAAGCACACTGTTGGATAAGCGTTACTTACATTCACACCAACTCCAACAATCACTGTGGCAATTTTTCCTTCCAGGCGGGTGTCTACGCGAATACCCCCAATTTTCTGGTCTTCTAAGTAAATATCATTGGGCCATTTAACACGAAGATTGATTTCCTAAATAAAAATGTTCAAAATAACTTGCATTAACAAAATATTCATTGTTCAGCTTATAAACATCCTATTAAAAGTGTAGGTACTCCATTTTTACCTTATGATTTGGCACAGCCATAATAACAGCTAAAGCTGCAATGTGCTGAAACAACGTAATTCTTCTTCCCATTTGAGAGTCCATGTTAATATTTAATTGAAGGGAAAATAGAGCACATCCCTCAGGACTCAGCCAAACATTTTTACCTCTTCCTGTAAAATCGCAAAAGAATTTTATAAGTTTGACGATAACGATGACGTATTATATTAATATTTCGCAAGTACCTTTTCCTGAAGTTTGTCTTTTAGCAATAACGACTAATCCATGCCGCAGTGGATGGCCATTGAGAACGTTCATAGTCGAAGTGATTACATCGGTGTAAATGACGAGGCGGCCCAAGTCTTTTGAAGAAATGTTCTAAAAAGTAATGTTTTCTACAATTACTATCAAACTCAGTCATTATCAACAAAAGCATATAGTTCTACAAAAACTAAATGTAAAGTTCGAAAAGTAAATGTAGGTAGGTACTTAAAGGTACTTAAAATAATCGGAAGAATTTACATCAAAATATTCTAAAGTAGAAAAATTTTCTGGGCATTCTAAAGTCTTGATTGGAAATCTCAAATGACTTGGTAAATTTCCCTTTTCTCCTCTGGGTGTGAATTCCACGGTCAATTCTGACTGTTGAATTGTTGAAGGAGTGGCAGCCAGAAAGTCCATGATTTTCTGCAAAAGTGTCCAAGTTTAAAAAATAATGTAGATACTAGATATATTCCTGCAGCAATATTTAAGTGTCTAAGTGTCAATATAGTAACTTTTCCACCTTATGATCTCCTAAAAGGAATCCATGAGTGTATTCCGGGGCTTTAATTCTTGTACAATCAATTCCTAAATTTTGGGTTAAAATCGTGGACAAGAGAGCCATGCAGCTGTCTTCTGTCACAGAACTTTCGAAGTGCACCTGAGAATTAATATCAAACAAAAAGTACATATTAAAATGTGAAAGAAAATCATTTTAAAATAATTTAGTCTAATTTATATCCTGTATTTACCTGTGAAAGAATGGCCTTTCCACCTAATGCTCCTCCATCCAATTGAATAATTGCTGTTTCATTAGACCCTTTCACTTTACCATACACCGACACAGTCAAAGGACGGGAATAACCTTCCGAATCGTTTGTTTCGAGAATACGCTGAAAGTCCGAGGGTGGATGATTGTCTCTGGATTCTGGAGCTATTCCCCATGTCTTGTTGGAGACAAAGAGAGGATGCGTGACATTTTGAGACGTTCCATACATAATTACTTTCTTAGTTTTCTCCAACTGAAGTTTTGTTGGCGTGCAGTCGGCAGACGGTTTACCTGTCGGCCCGAATGGATGCGTTTCACAGCACCAAGCCAAAAGTTTTCCTCCGTCACCAAGAAATTGTAATAAAAGGGAAATGTGGGAATTATCTGGGATTTTTCCTGATACAACTAACAGTGCTGTTTGGTCGGACCAGCCCCCTACTACTAATTGATCCCAACGAATATCATAAATAACATATCGATCGTTCGCCAGCATTGCTTTTAGTACATTCGCGATTTCTTCTCGTCTTTTGTCGCATTCACACAGAACTAGAATATTTGGGGGTTTACCCAAACGATTAGGACTTTTCCTTATCATCCCTGCAGATTTCTTTGGAGATGGTGACGTGGACAAACTTAAGGGCGACTTTGTAATTGGCTTGGACAACGTTGTAGTAGGACTTTGTAGACGACTTAAAGTATTGTCTGTTGGAGTTGATGAAAGAGAATCGTAAGATGGTCTTTGTGATGTCATAAGTGTTGTGGGTTTTTTCCCCACCCCAAACTCTTGATCGTACAGGACAATAGTGGGCACAGAATCAGTTGGCTCCTCTTCTACTGACATAGACTTCGAACACATTAACAACGAGGCGAGACTTGAAGAACGATTTGAAAGATTTGATAAACTTCCACTGCAGAAACTACTAACTCGACGACGGGCTACATTCGGTTTCTGAAAAAAATTATCAAAATTCGTCTTAGAACCTTTCCCTGCAAAAAACGGAAATAAAATAATGTAACCAAATCCATTACTGATATTATGTACTTACATCTGCCGCTGAAATTGCAGCTATGGACGGACGCTTTTTCGGCGACCTTTCATACCAATTAGGCAATGTTTTACTTTTATTAACCACAGATATTTCCAAATCAGTAGATGATGATTCTTCTAAAACTTCTTCGTTAATAGTTGTAATGTCATGCTTAGAAGCGTCATTGGAAATACAGTTGTTTTTTGGAGTACCGGTGTGGTTCTCTCGATTTTCATAAATTCCTGGACAAATTATTTTCCAATTAATATAACCAGCTAAATAATAATTTTGCAATCATTTATCTCTTACCAAGTTAGTCGTAAAAAATAGTCAAGTCTTAAGTCTAGACTTAAGTCAAGTTTTAATTTTTATATTTCTATTTGTTACCTGCAGAAAGTCGGCGCAAATCTCCAGGTGTGAGAGCTGCTTTCGTGTTTAGAATCTCACTTCGAGATATTTGGGTACCCACAGTTCCCTCGCAATTTATAGCTGCAACAAAACGATAAAAAAATGTTTATACTAAACTGATAAGATTACGGTATTAACCTTATAAGGAGGTCTGAGTCACACCTCTTCAATTTAATTGCGCATTAAACTTATAATCCACATTATCAGCCACGATTGATATCAGTCAGCTGTCAAGTACATGTGGTTGTAGAAGTACAACTTTTATAACTACATCATTAGAGCCGCAGTCCCTATTCGACAAAATGTCATACACCATGCAAATAATATAAGTGTAAGCCTGAATTTGACACAAAGCAATTGAGGGGGTTAACTTTTAAGATCATCTGGATTACAATACAATTACAAGTTTTGCTTTTATTTCACCACGTGCTCAAGTGGTTACATAAACACAGAACACAACAACTTCTACACTACAAGTAAAGCATGACTTGTGTTCTTTCAAGCAGAAAATACATTTTTATGGCTTCCTTTTGGTAAGACGACCAAGACACGGAAATCCGATAATGACTTCAATTATTTTGATGTAATTAATTTTATAAAAAGAACAATTTACTTACTCGTGAGTCTGTATACCCTCCATCCACCCTCCAAAATGATTTGTCCTAATCGGAAAATATGCATCAATTCAATTACTTGCTCTGTGTCCGACAGTAATATTAGAGCCAACTCAGCTCCACATTTCCAGGCCGTGATGTGACCAAATTGATGAAACTAGAACATACAAATTAGTTAGGCTAGGATTAGCTGTTGTACAGATAACAGTATGGTACTGTGCGTGTACAAAATTGAATTATTGAATGTTCAAATAACAATCGTGTTTGCAATAGCACCAACATTATTTTACATTACATTATACCTAAAAAGTCCATAAAAATTGCAACTTGGTAGAAGAGTAAGAGAAGTTACATTAACCACAGCTAATAACAGTTTTGCAGTATGCAAGACAGCTAAATAAAATGTTTAATTTCTACCCTCCGTGCACATACAGTAATACAAATAGTACAAAGTCTAACTGAACCGTAAAAAATTATATTTTTATCGTAATTGTTTATATTATATCAAAGCATGTTATGTAATTTCGTGCTTATAATATTCCTATACCTGTTCTGTTCTGCTCTGTTCTATCATTTCGCTGGCAAGAACATTCGAATTCTGTCATGAGAATAAAGCATGCAACTTTCATCCAATCGTCTCATGCTGGATCATGCCATTAAATATTATGATTATTATGTAACATAGTCCCGTTTCCCGTATAAGCTTCTATGAGCTTCTCCACTGACCATTTAATCCCAACTCCCACCGTACCGTTGTTGCTATCTCATGTAAAAATGTATGTAAAGTATGTAGCTGTGGTCTAGATGTTTATAGGAAGACCTAGAGAGAGAGCATCATTGAAATATATTTGCTTTGGTATAATTTACGTTGTCTGTTTTAGTTTTTACCATTTTGTAAGCGCATCGTTCATGTTCACTTCACTTACTTCACCAGCACGTTCACTTCACAAAATTGGTTTAAGTAGATACATAATAATAACACGTAGTACCTACTAAGGCAAATCTGTTAGTCTGTCTTCGTACCTATTTGCAATTGCATTTGCAAATTACATTAATGCATTAATACGTAGGTACTAAGTACTAGGTAGGCAAAAGCTATTAAAAATGGCCATTTTAACACAGTACCCCATAAGTTTGTACTTTGTACATTTACAGACTTTGACTTTACTATACATGCATCTACACAAACTAAACGAAAGTCTATTTTTTGCGGAATTAACATTTTCTATGATCCATGCTATTTGCAACTGAAAATGATGCATGCATATTAAATATACACAAATTAATATGAATACAGACAATAACAAAAGTTCTAAAATTCTTTTTATAACCTGGTCTGTAATACACAGATCGTATTGTAGGTCAATAAGAATTAATGGAGTTGACGAGTTTTTAAACAATAGTGTCACACATGTCGCATTGTAAGTAAATCAATGAATATTAATTAATGTGTGGTATATTCAGTAGAGGCATAGAAAGGTACCTTTCTATATTGGTGTCGTTGCGTGGAACCCGGTTCTGCTTCCAACAAGATGTAAAACATATTGAAACCTTCTCCATCTTCTTCTTTGCATGTAAGGCCTGTAGCCTGGACCTTTGTGCCTCGAAATGCCGTCCAATCATGAAGCTCAACGGTTTGCTGCAAATGGGTAACGAACCGGAAAACAAATAAACACATAAAATCAATACAAGCATGTACTGGATATATACAACTTGATATAATCACTCAATATGTCATATCTTTAGATCATATAGATTTAACACTCAATTTTCTGTACTATTATGGGCTAATGGAGTGAGACACCACACCCCCTGGCTATGTATTACATTTGCATACAACTTGTATGATACAAGTATATAACAGCAGCACAAAGAAATACTATACTACATACAACTTTAATACATCATACACTAATAAACACAAAAGCAATTATTTGTTGTTTTACTAAATAGCACCCTTGGCACTGCTACTGCTGGCACAAGTCAGGCCGTTGTCAATTTCTGGTTCTTTATTATACCAAAATTATCCACATCTGTGAAGATGAAATGACGCAGATAAAAAAGCAAGCATTAATAATAAGCACACATGGCACATGACAAATTATTTATCCTCTGTTAAACTTTCTTATTTTCCCTTTTATAATGAATATGTTACTATCTTCAATCTTCTATCGTTCTATCATGTATACGTAGACTTCTTCAGTTATTTTGATATGATCTCTACCGTAAAAAGTTTATGCAACTTACATGGGGAAAGAGAACAATGGCTCTTGTGCGATCTTCCTCCCAGAGAAGTTTCCTTTTCGTAATTGATTCATGATTGTAACACAAATCTGATATTTGTCTCGTGCTGCCACTCCAGCTTTTATAACTGGTCGCGCTCACGTTGCCACTGCTGCTCTTGTGATGAGGATGATGCTGAATTTGATGGTCTGACAGGAAGTCACGTCTTGGTGATGAGAAATTGCTATTGGACACGCTAACACTACTGCTCCGACTGATATTCCTACTGGGACTTTCTCCGAAACTGAAAGAACTTTCGCTGCGACTCACACCGAAAGAATTAACAACACCACTACTACTTGTAGCAACAATTTCACTCGAGTCGTCGCCTGTCAGTAAAATGCGGTCGCGAACGAAAACAATCGAACCTTTTTCCTTGGAACAACACTCTTGAATCCAGCTGCTGATTTCCGTTCGTTGTCGAGATTGGATCCATGTGAGAACCGAGTAGCATATTGTTATTAACATAATTAGAAGAAATGACACGAAACACCTCCACCACCTGCTGTTTTCGAATTGATAGACTTTCTCTTCTCACAATTGACAAAGTCTCACCCTCACCGATCACCCACACAGCTGCTGCTACTCGTATTCCTTCATTTTCCGCACTTTCGATTTATTTCTGTCCAGCCCAACAGCAACTACACAATTAATTACAATTCAAAAAAAGCACGCTATTACAATTGCCACAAAAATTGGAAGTACTTAATGCTAAAAGTTATCATCTACTGATAGTAATAGGCATCCGATTTAGATTTTAAAAATTATAGGTAAAACAACACTAATCTGTGAAGTGGGACTCCAAAATGAAGATTTACGCAGTGCAGTTGAAGGACAAGTGGGGGTAGTTAATTATTATATAAGTTATCCGGGCAAAAATACGTTTGAGGGAGAAAACCTAAAAAAATGTAATGCGAAATGCGACAAACCAAGGTAAATTTATGCAGTGAATCGCCTTGAAAAGTTTTTCTCCTGGTTTTCTTATCTGCACGAAGCGAATGAAGCTTCCAGCAGATGATTTTCCAGTCTTCCTTTGTAAGTAGTTTCGTTCGTCACGTCAGTCGTACGGAGTGCGGAACTGAAAATGGAAATGACAAGGAAATGTCACAGGTAAAAAGTATAACATGCCTTTATAATAGCAATAGAGAAAACAATGTATAATGTGGAATAAAAGGCCTAAGAGAACAAGGCTCAACTATTACACTAACAAGCATGAGTGAAAGCGATAACATTTACTTTCTTTACGAGCTTACCCAATGATTTTTTGAGGTTTCTCTTTCTACCGACAAACTTAAAATAATCTGCGTAGTTCTTTAGTTAGTGAATGTGGTCTCTGGTTTGTCTATAACCTTTCTTCATTTATTTCAACCCGAAAAGTGATCTTTTTTCTTAAATCGATCACGAAACGAACTCTCTAGTAGTATTTATTCCGGGAGAAATGTGGAGCAAGAGCACGGTGTGTTGTGTATGTATATAATAAATGGAACAGGATCAAAGGTATTGCAATTCTATGTGATTAAGGAATAAAATATATAGGACAAGTAATTTATTTGGTAATCCTATGTGATAATCTAATTCAAAGGATAAAGAACGACGGAAATAATTTTCCCGAATGGTTGTGCTTTATTAAGAGCCTGCAGAAAAGAAAATTTGTTTACTTTCGAAGAGTAAAGAGAAAGGAAAGAAAAAGTAGGCAGACAGGAATGAATTAGAAAATGGGAATGGCATTTCCTAGTTTCTTTTTGTATTCTGCGGATCTGCCGAGTTGGCCAGGGCTGTAATATTCCTGAATGAGTCTCTCTGGTCTCTACACTAATTCTTCTATGGTCTTGTTCCGCCACTCGAAATGAACTGAACTGACTGCTGACTAAAAGTAGTCGTAGTACTCATGTAGTGTCTGCACAACTTCAACTAGTCAGTGTCGATGTTATATAAACTTTCGTGTGCGGTGGTGGGCAACTCTCTCCGGTCTCTCCTTTCGGCTGATTTCTTCTCCCGATTATTATAGCAGTTCTGTAGAAAAGTACGGGTTTACTAGTAGGCTCAATATAGTTAAGGTTTAGACCTTTGCAAATATCGATTCTCTCTGAATTCATACACCACTTACCGACTCACCCGAGTCAGTCACATACGTATCCGGTGGAAAGAAACTTTACACTACACATAAGAGAGAGAGAGAGAGAGAGAGAGAGAGAGATATTATACAATCCACGATGAGGATATATGTATACACCGTAGGTAGAGTTCCAACTTTTCCCTATTACAAGATTTCGAAACAAAGGATACACCTTCATACAGCACGTTATATATAGGTATTCGTTTATAGGGTGGTAGTGGTACTGTGGTACTGGTACATCGGTGCAAAATCAAGTTAGGTAACACGATACTTTTGCAGAATATTAAATTTTAGCCGTTCTGTGTAGTCTTGTACTTGTCTAGTGCACTTTTCACTTTACTCTTTCCATGAACAAGACATTTACGCTTCCCTGAATATATTTTCACTATATTTACACACACAAAAGCTCCAGACGTTTTTGGGCAACCTTGTACCTTTTCCCATATTATGCTAAATATATCACGATCAATCCTTTTTCATATTTTATATACTTCCGTAAGTATATAAAAGTTTGTAGGGAGAAATATATTATTATTCCAGTATAAGTTTTTTTATGAATTCGGATCGGAGGTTTGTTGACCTCTTTAAAAGCATCTCTTCTATAGCAAGCTATACATACTAACATAATGCTTCATCTTCATGCACTCCCAGTCCTATATACTCCCAGTCTCATTTCTCATAGTCTCATTGTATGAAAATGTGTGGCCAATGTGCAAATGTGAATGGAAATTGAAATTGGCAGGAGAAAACATAATGCTACTGTTTTCGGAGATGTGGAGGAGGTGTTATTTATGAGTGATGATATGCTATTAGTTTCAGTGTAAGTGTAACTAAAGTACGTTAGCTATGTGTTTAGTTTAGTTTAAGTATCTAGTTTGCAGTCTAACCTCTAATTTTAACATAATTTTTTATATCTCATATATGTCTGTATGCATTTATATATTTATACAAATGAGACGCACATACAAATAGGTGCAGACTAGTACAAAAGTAACTCATGTAGTATTCAGTATTAGTAATGGCTGGTAACCAGTCCACTCGTTTAACTTTATACCAGGAAAGTATAGACTGGTACCGGTACTATTTTACTGTTGTTAGTTGCATTTATTTGCATTGTAGCGTGTGAGCGTGTCATATTCTGCGAATTTGGGATAGGCAGTTTATTTATTTCATGCACTCGTATAGACCTACTTCTTTAGGTGAAGTTTAGAGGAAATGAAAGTAGTATGTATATAGTCTATATAGTATAGGATAAGTAGAAAGTTGAAACTCTGAAGTCTGAAACTCTCTAACTAACTTCTCTAAAGAACTATTTGGTACACAATGTGAAAATATCAAAGCAAGCACCGGTTGGTATTTACTTCCCCTTTCAGTTGCCTAATGCTCTATACTATTTAATAGAACCTATACGACACGAATGACACGATACGCATAAAAGTTATTCCAAGCATCCATATGTCTTGATTGTCTTGTCTTGTGTATATATGCACACTAGACGACTCTTTCTAAATAAAAAGGTACAATATTATGGTAGTGTTCGAAATCCGAAAGCTGTCATACGAAAGTAAAATACTTTGTATGAGTTTCCCTACTTTTACTTCGCTTAGTTTGCTTCATTAGGATTTTTAGGAGGATTCTACAGTCTCTAATTTCAAACATTATTGACTTTTCTAAAAAAGATCTGCGTTGTAGTTGTAAGTACAATATTTAATGAGGAGACAAAATAAATTATGATTATAAATACAAGTACAGTGAAAATGTATATGTTGAACTAAAAATACAGTATGAGTTGCCTTGAAGGGTACAGCACTTAATACATGAGTGGGGCATACCCTGGCATGTAAATGCCATATGAAGCTACAGCTCTTAATACATGAGTACATCTACAATCTACCTTAATTTGTCGTAATAATTTTACATGGTACATAGTGGTTTGGTTGGGTTCTAATTTCTTTTTGCTGGAAAAGGACAAAAATATTTTATGCGTATTTACAATCGCTAGATCATATTACAGAGCTAATTAGACATAATAATTTTCAGAATTGAAGAGTCAAGCCGTGTTAGAGGAATAGAGGATTAGAGTCTATAACTTCTCAAAGTGCCATGTACATAATTCCTCATTAAACATCGTTCTTTAAAAGATGCATGTTGATTTGATTTTGAATGGGAAGATGATGAGAATTGTGTGTATTATTACACAACAAAGAAAACTGCAGATTCTTTTGATCTCATTGTCAGTCATCCATGCAGTCGGCCTTGCTTTGTTGTCTCGAAAGTCTGTGAATATACCTAAAGATTCCATTTCTGTTAGATCATTCATTCATAAACCAATTTTTCATAATTGCAAATTTTGTGTTTTAATGTGCCAGGGATTTCCCATTAATCACGTCCATTTAAGTGTCATTAAATTAGACGGGGCGACAGGGCAAAGCCCGTTGTAAATCATCTGAAGAGCTACGTGAAAACCTGAGCTAGAGGATTTCTAGGCAAGTTCAGTTTACGCACAACACATGGAAGTATGGCATATGTGAAGCTGCACATACAAACAACTGGGGAAACTCTGCACAGTTAGAACGTCGAAATGTCTGCGTTATCTTTGTAGAATTTTTCGCATGTGGAAAACGACAGTCTTCAGCTGAGGATTATGGAACGCTGCTGAAATTAACAATTTCCTCTTGACCAATGTTCTGGCCTTGGGGCGAAAGTCAGCCTCGAAATTTGTTTGTTTCAACGCCATTTAATAAATCCATTTTCGGAGGAAAATTCCCGGACTTTTTCCCTCGGTAAAATTTAACTTTCTCTTAAATAGGTTGGGGAAAATTTGTTTTTTCCAGGTGACGGTTGGTTTTGCGGATTTCGTGTCAGACTTTGATTTTTGTTTAGTAAATGAGTAACAGTATGGTGCGAAAGGGTAAAGTACTCACTCAACTTTCGTTCTGGTTCGGGCATTCTCTGCTGCTGCTGCTGCTGATTGTGAATGTGTAGGGAACATGAACACAAAATAGACATAGACATCATCAGAAGAACAGAAGAAGCAGTCAGGACAGGAGCAAAGTTAGTGAGCGGAATAAAAGTGGTCATCTCTCTTCATCTTTCGTCGGTTCTTCATCGGTGTGTGTGTTGGATCTCCTGTATCTTTGTATGTAAGGGGATTCATTGTATATTTGATTGTGTTTTCTGTTAGTTGTTATATTATTCCTGTTTTAATAATCGTATATAAATGTTCATATAGCTGGGGCAGCTCAGCCCTATTCTTCCTCAGATTATATTCAACTAACTAACCAAACTACATCTGACATCACACTCTCTGTTCTTCAAGATTTTATATTTTGTATTATGTTCGCTTATGTTTGCGTTACTTTACAATGTTTTAGGTGTCTTTGACTGAGGAGGAATTCTGACGTGACGTGACCAACTTTGCATCTTCTGTCTTCGTGGTGTCCTTTGCAAAATCAATTTTTACAATTGCTGAATGCAAACGAAATACAACATTCAGCAACACCATCAACACAGAAGACATTTCCAGTCGACACTTGACAGTCAGTTTTTATTCCAGTTTTATTTGTTGTTTGTTCGTTCATAATTTTTATCGTAAAAGTAGGTAGGTATATGTTGTAGAGTTGTTGTAAAACATTATTAGCAAAGTAGAAGAGGAGAAGGATGCTCTAGAGATCTTTTGCTGTGTAATGCCGTAATGTTTGTTAATTACCGAATGTTTATTTTATTTCTACATTAGATTTCTACCTCTTTTGTGTGAAGTGAGTATTATTAGTTTGTAGGTTTGTTCTTCTCATTACAAATGTTTCAACATTGAAATAGAGCTGCAAAGTATGTGTTCAAAGTTGGTTTGGTTTATTCCGCGTTTAACATCGTGTTAAACCAACACCCCTACATTGTGATTCTATTTTTAGTAAGTTGTGTTGTATTTTTATTTTGTGTCATCTTGGTAGCCCTCACCGGGTGAAACTCAGTGTCAATTATTGGGGATTCGGAGCGCTTCGGTGACTACGACTACGGCGGCAGGACGACGGAGGGGATGAGATACCCGGGGAATGATGACGGCGGCCCTGGCTCCGTCAGTGGGGGTGGAAATGGTCCTGGAGGAAATAAAGAAGATTCCAAACCCAGATATTCTATCCCGGGTATTTTACATTTTATTCAACATGAGTGGGCGCGGTTCGAAATGGAGCGAGCAAGTTGGGAACTGGAAAGAGCGGAATTGGCAGCTAGAATTGCCTTCCTCCAGGGTGAAAGAAAAGGTCAAGATAATCTAAAGAACGATCTTGTACGCAGAATTAAAATGCTCGAATATGCCCTCAAGCAAGAACGGTATGATGTTTTGATATTGTATAAACGGTGTACAAAGATTTTAATGTTACTTGTCTTAGGGGTGCTATTTCAAAGTGACCTTGTGATTATAGTTTGTGTGTTGTATAATTATTTAGGGCGAAATATCACAAGTTGAAGTTTGGTTCGGATCCAGCCGGTGACTCAGGGAAACCTCCAGATTTAGAACCTGAACCTCCGGAATTACAAACTGCTACAGCTACTGATGAACCGATCACATCGCAAGTTTCTTGGCGACAGGGTCGACAACTTCTTAGGCAATATTTACAAGAAATCGGTTATACGGATACCATCATTGATGTCAGATCGAACAGAGTTCGCTCCCTTTTAGGACTTGAAGCTCCAGAGCAGCAACCGCAACAAGAAAATGGAAACAGCGAAAAACGCCCTGCTGTTGAACAAGTTCGAAGAGCAGCACCCCCACCAAAAAAAGTAAGCCTGGTTTTAAAGTCTAAATGAAGTGTAGTTAAATTATTCCATTATTATTTATTTCCCATTTGTTTTGCATAAAAGTATAATTATTTGCTTCTGTTAAACAAATAGTCACTGGCAGAAGCCATGATGCTTGAAGCAGAATCTGCCGTGATGGCCAACTTTGACTTTTTATCGGGAGGAATGGACGTAGACGACGATGATGATATGGGTGATGATTTAGATGATGTCGACGACGAATTAAAACAACCTAAAAGAAAAGTGCGCGTGAGTTTTCTTGTTAGTGTTTTACTTTTCATAATAGTTCTCATTCTTGTAGATGGTTTGTTCTTTACAAGATGTGATTCTGTTTTAAAAACTAAAATGCACACTTGATTACTGTTACTATTTACTGTATTTACTTTACATTTTGGCTAATTATCGTTATAATAATGCGAGTGCACTTGTTTCATATTTTAGGGCATGGCAGATGAAGTTGATGCAGAGACTGAAGAAGTGTTAAACGAATTCAGTTTTTTGGGAGCAGAGGAAGCAGCATCTGCTGACAAATCGGACGGAGAATGGAGTTATTCTGCTTCTAGGGCTGATGACGTTAGTCTAGGAGAACTTGCCCAGCTAACTGTCAACAACGATGCTGACATCAATATGGACGTAAGTTGCCATAAACTTACATTGTGGTTTCATTATGATAATGCACGTAGCTTAGCATAATTTTAGATTCAACCAAATACGAAACTGTATGGTTAATTAAATATAAGTTGTTCGAAAATAGTAATAATCTCAATTTTTGAATAATGAGAACAATAATATACAGTATTTTAATGTTTGTTTGGCAAGTAAAGCTTCTGAAAAAATAATTTAATATCAGTGAATATTTTTCGCTACTTGCCAACATAAATGATAGCAGGACAGTACTGCCCACAGTTTCCTTTAAGATAAACTGGTGTGGAATTGTGTCCGGTTACAAAAGTTAAAATGCAATACGTGTGGTCAGAATTGATTAATACGAAGTATCCACTAATTGATAAATTATTTACAATAATAGTGTAGTGTAGGTTAGGCATGTAAAAATGTAAGTGGGTTGTTGCTAATAGGCAATCTAATTTATCCACTCTTTATCATTTAAGGTGACGCTGGACAAAGAAGCCTTTCGTAAAACTTGGATGGCTAAATATACGCTAAGAAGTCATTTTGACAGCGTAAGAGCTCTGGCATTTCATCCAGTCGAACCCGTTCTGGTCACTGCTTCCGAAGATCATACACTCAAACTTTGGAATCTTCAAAAAACTGTCTCTGCAAAAAAGTAAATAAAACGAGAAGAACAATAATATGCTAATTGCTTATTGTACGGTTGCAGGAGCTTAATGTAATGGCCCATTTATTTTCCCTTTCCAGAAATGCTTCGTTGGATGTGGAGCCCCTTTACACGTTCAGGTCCCATAATGCAGCGGTAACGTGTCTTGTTATGAGCTCTAGTGGAGAGCAAGTTTACTCAGGCAGTGTTGATGGAACAATTAAAGCGTGGACCCTCCCTAATTCGAACATCGACCCTTACGATTCTTTTGGTAAATTCTAAATTCGTAGATTCTCAATTGACGACTAAAATAAAATGGAAAAATTATACAGAGCATCTTTCCATCTGCAAGCAAATAATTTTTTTTTTGTCTTTTCAGATCCTGGTATTTTGACCCGTTCAATGACTGACCACAAAGACGCAGTGTGGGGCCTCAGTTTACACAGTCAGAAACCGCAGCTACTTTCGTGTTCGGCAGACGGGACAGTTAAGCTTTGGGATCCTTCTTCCAAAACTCCGCTTCTGGAGTCGTATTCTTCCGATCACGCTTCGGATGGAAACCCAACAGCAGTGGATTTCGTGCGAGATGAGCCCGCGCATATGGTTGTAGCTTACGATGCTCAGTGTGTCATTTACGATTTGGAGAGTAAAAAGCAATTGGTGCGTTTTGAAAGTGAGGGTATCGGAGGGGTGAATCGTGTCATATGTCATCCTACATTGTCACTCACCATTACGGCTCATGAAGATCGTCACATACGATTTTGGGATAACTCTACAGGGAAAATGCTCCATGCTATGGTTGCTCATTTGGATGCTGTCACTTCGTTGGCATTAGATCCTCATGGATTGTACCTTCTATCAGGAAGTAAGAATGCAATTGATTTTATCTCGTTTCCTTTTTCGTTTACTTGCTACAGAATCTGTAACTTGACTCTTCACGTATCATTAATCAGTATCCTATCATGCTATTGAAAGGAAGTTGCAATTTTCCTCTTTCATAAAATATTTAGCTTAATAAACTCAATTTTGAAATCTGTTTCAGGTCACGATTGTAGTGTTCGTGTATGGAACGTTGAGTCTAAGCAGTGTTTGCAAGAAATGACAGCGCATCGGAAGAAATTCGACGAGGCCATTCATGACGTTGCGTTTCATCCTTCAAAACCGTACATTGCATCCGCTGGAGCAGACGGCCTAGCCAAAGTCTACATCTAATCTACATAGTGTGAATAAATACATAATTTACCTAATTAGCTAGGCTAGGAGGATATTTACATAAAAAGAAAATAATTCTTCACTGTCTGGTCTGAACTTCTTAAACTCAAGCTAAGCTAAAAAGATTGAGTGTGAAACCCTAACGGTTATGTCATCATTATACTACGTAGATAGGTAAGACACTTAAATTACTATACTACGTAACGTAATATTATTATAATTACAGTTATTATTATTATTATTATTACAATGTACATATAAACTAAAATAATACCTGCGTTAAAGTTTAATCTACACCACATACCTACAAACAAAAAACGAATAACCGAAACCTATTCCCGCTCGTGGCATGGAATTGGGTTAACCTAATTTATTTATATTATTATTATTATTATATTATTATTACTATTATCGTCTGTAACGAACGATAGCAGATTTTAATGAACTCAGTTGCGTACTCCATAAAATGTTATAAATACTGTACTACTTAATATGTTAATTAATTACACGTAGAAAACAACATAAATTGTCAGAATGCAGATAAATTCAGAAGGAAAGAATAATAATAATATACAGATGACAAAAAATCTTGAATTGAAAGAAAACAGAAACAAGAGCTAGATCCGCTGTTGTATAATATTATTGTGTGTGGTTTTATTTACTACTAGTAGTAGAGGTATAATCTAGCCTATTTGATTTCTCCAGTTGAAACAAGAACAACAATACCGCAATGATATAGATTTACAATTACAGATGAACAATTAAGATAATAGTGAACGAATTCATTGTGTTATCCTTATCGTTTGTTTACCTAATTTGGTGATTGATCTAAATTATTCTGTCACTAGCAGAGCCGTGGTTGTTGTTGTTGACCATAGGACAGACTAAAGATAATATATACAAGCTAATCTCGCTATTTATAATAACAGCAATACAATACAAATACCATACATGAATAGGATTACACGTATATAAAAAAGAAGGCTATTAAATACCTACACAATTATATACATAACTACAGTACAGATACAATGCATGGTTTTTAGTATATTGATCAATACAGTTTCAAATCGATTACACGCGAACGATCCATTTCATTACATACAACAACAATAACAACAAGAATTAGTTAAATAAAAAATACAAGGATTAAGTTAACTAGGTTAAAAATACAACGTGTGTGTTCGTACCGTACATACGACTCCATGCAATACAACAGAACCTGTTATTTGACGTGTATTATTACGCAACTAAGTTTAGCTTTAGATATTAACTAGCATACTGCGTATCCTTATGTAACTAATTAACTAATACTGTAAAATAATGACAAACAATTAACAATAAACGGAAAACACGAATACAAGATGATATATACATTTAATCTAACAAATGAATTGCAATGAATAGAGATTAATAGATGTAGATCATTTGCTGCTATAATAATTGTAAGAGTACTAACTAACGTTAAAAATGCTAGTTGCAGAGACAAACAACTCTTTATGGCTAGTTTAGCTAGAGATAATAATTATAATGGTTTTGAATGTTTTAAAATCGACGGAGTTCTTTAGTCGAAGTGTTTACAGCGAAAATTAAATAGTATATTAATTATTGTAGTTAGTTGTAATTGTAATTATAATACAATTAATGATTCTTTCATTCAATGCAGACTTGTTGAGAGTGTGTGTACGTACGTATGTATAATTATTAATGGAATGGAATGCATTATTATTATTAATTTAATGTTTTAGTTTCGTGTTTTTGTTTTTCTGAGTCGTGTCATGTCATGTCGTGCTACATACTTTTAATTTACATTAGTATGATTATATTATACAATTACACAGATCAAAGTACACAAATTATACTACAACACGTGGGCTGTGTTCTTTCATTGACATTTATTTGATGTTGTGTTATACTGATAGTATGCTAGTGCCGAAGAATGCTAAATGTTATACTAAAAATGATAATAATTTAATGATAACAGGGAAAATGTTTTTAAAAGTAGGTTTAGTAATGTTTACGTTGATTAACCGAATGTGAGTCTGATTGAGAAGTAATTTTGACGAGTAAAAATCTTTAAAAATGTAGGAAGATAGTTAAATAGGTAGTAAGGTGCAACTGGAACGCGAATAAAAGAAAAGCTCACAAAACGCGGAAGCATATTTAGGAAATGTTTGGTTGAAACTAAAATACATAATATATACCTAGTACTATAGTACATCGTAATTTACTTACAGTTATATTATTATGCTATGCTTGTGTAGTAGCCGGTAATGTTGGTAAGTACGATTACTGTTGTAGAGAAAAGATAAGAGATTTGAATTAAAACATGGTCGTCATCTGTTATTTTCGTCTTTAATTTATGTTGTGTTTAAAAAATGGAATGGAGAAAGTTAAAATGAATTTCGAACAAGATTTATAATCGATTACATTATGAGAGAGGTCGGATGAAATGAAAAAATAAAAATGAAAAGCATGAGCAATGCATGTCCACTTAAAAGTATTTCAAATTGCACATTGCCTTTTTATGCATTCATTTTCTCTCGTTTGTCCTTCTCTAAGTTTTCATTCATTTCTTTGTGTACATAATATTGTATTCGTAGCAAATCAGGTATAAAACGCAATTTGCCTTTGTTTATAATAATTAAGTATTTAGGATATTAATTACATTTTACAGTATTAATGTCAAGAAGTTAACAAATGCTTTGTATTGCCTATTGCTAACAGTTTAATTTAATTTAATTTGTTAATATCTATATACTTATATGTAAAACATAAATATTTGTTAGGTATTTTGTGAGACTTATATATGTTAGGATTCTAAACTTATGGTCACCATTGGGCTTTTAGAAGGAGAATTATTGTATAAGTCATCCCCATCATTAGGATCTTTGCCACAACTCTGTACATCACCTGCACGAAGATTATTCCTGTTGTCTTCCCATGTTTTCACCAATCTTAAAGGGTAGCATAAAACTCCCGAAAGAGCTATGAGCCCACCACTCACATAAAATGACCAGTCATAATTTTCAGTTTGTAATTTTAGCTCCCCTGAAAGAATATTGTTCATATTAATCTCGAAAAGTAATACTCATTTAGTGTTATTACTTATTACTATTACACAGAGAAAGTTTTTTGTGAAAGTAGTGGTTTGTTTTCCTCACCCATTACAGGATTTCCTATAAATGTCGCAATTCCCATGAACAGTAATGAAAGCCCGAAACCATCGTTGAATTTTTCTATTCCCAGAAACTCCATGATCAAAATGGAACGCAGACACGCAAAGCAAGCTAAAATCACAAAATGAAATTACAAACATAATATTATGAAATTTTAGAAGATATTTTTAGATATTTATAGAAAATCATTTTTGAATCTAAATCGTTTGTTAGTGCATTTAGAACTGTAACTCATTTTTACCGATGCTAATTCCGAACACAATGGCATAAAGAATCAATTGGTAATGTTCCGTGAGATTCGGACTCAGCGCTGTAGCCAATCCGCCAACTGTTAGTGCAGTATTACTAATAATCAGAGAGTTCGCCCAAGGCTGGTCTGACACATATCCGCAAATTATTCTCGAAATAGAATTTGCAAAGCCAAGAATGGAGATGAGGAACGCTGCATTGTCCGGATCAATCTTAAGTTCGAATATAGCTCGATCTGCAAATGCAAGGACCACGAAGTCAAATTAAATAAATTATTGAATATAATTCTCCTTTTAATTTATTCCACTAAATAATTACCTAGCAAAACAATTGCGTACATACAGTACTACACTTTAAAACTTAGTATACTTCCTTATCTCTATTCTTTCCGTTGCGTTTTTCATTAGAATTAATAATTGCCTTTTATAGGTATTAACAATAAGTTGTATTTTTTTTAAATTCATTAAATTGTCAGCTTAATATGAAAACTTACCAGCCAAAAATGCAAAGGGTGCAAAAAATCCTATCATTGTCAGAGCCCCTGTCAGAGAAATCAATAGATACGTAGGACTTTTAAGTAAAGGCAGGATATTATTTGTCAAAATGCGTAAGAAGACTTTCCAGCGATTTTCCGTTATTTGCAGACGAGCATTTAGATCATTTATAGGAATAGCCGCACTGGGTCTTCGAGCTTCCCGTTTCACAACTACAATCCAATCCAACACAATTATAAAATCATTTACAATATCGTTTCCATTTTACAACCCTCTTGCAGATTGAAATAATTTTTTCACTTTTAGTCGGCAAAGGTCGATATGCGATTCCAAAAAGTACAGATGCCAAAATAATGATGGCTTCTACTACAAATGTGTATTGCCATCCATACGATGTAGTTATCTTCTGAACAAGAATGGCCATTACAAATGTCCCAACTCCAGTGCCGCAAATGGCGATTCCTGTTGCCAGAGCTCTGTGCGATTCGAAATACAATCCGACGATAACAACGGATATTTGAAACATGATTCCGAAACCGAGTCCGGCCACAATTCCATAGAAAATAAGTAGAACATGGAAATTGGGAACTGTAGGAGAACATGCCCAAGACAGCAAGATGCCCGAAGACGCTATAAGGGAACCAGCAATGGCCACAGGACGAAATCCGTACTTATTTGTCAATATAGACACTAAAGGTCCTATAAAGATAATAATTACTTACATAACACTTTGTATGCAATTTAATTTTTCTTTCAAGTTAAAAATTGCTTCAAGGAATATAAATATTATTGTTATAAAATGAAGGACGAACCTACCCACTAATAGAGTAACTCCAAGGAGTACACTCCCCACAAGACTGTAGGTGGACTCTGTAAGCGTACCATGGCTGGCTTTAATAACATCGTTCATCATAACACCATGAGTTAAAGAAATTCCATCCAAAACGAAATTGGACAAAAAAGATGCTGTCGTCACTACCCAACCCCAACCTCCGTCTGGAGCGTATGTAACCAATTCTCCATTTTCTTTTAAAATTTCTTCTGAAATCTACGGAAAATATTTATAGGCATGAAGAACAAAGAATCCTTATGCACAAAAATAATTCTTACAACTCAAAATTACAAATCAACTTACATTCGTCAGAGTTTCAACTTTTAAGTTGTCAACATTTTTATTTGAATTATTCGAACCTCTTCTGGCAAACTGGATAAATTCGATTTCATCTGTAACTGTGTCTAATTGTGAAGAACGCTTACTACTTCCTGTTTTCGTCATAACGGATAAGGATTACTATTATGTACTTCGATTCGTTAAGATGTATTCATAGGAGGAAATAACCTGTATAGAAAGAAATTGTGTAATTGGGGTGATCAGATATTTCTGTAGCACAAGAAATTCATTATAATTTTAATATTATTTGTCGCGATTGCTTTCGGACTCAATGAATGAATGAAGGAACATTTTTAATGTCTAGAAACAATCTTAAAGTGTTATATTTTTGTATAGGTATTATAAATAGAAACGTCAACTGTGTTTGTATTGTAAAATTTAATATAATCACCTTTAAGAGACAGTTTTATATTAGTAATTCCCCTTTTTCGCGTTCTGCTGCTATCTCATGAAGGTTAGGTTACGTATTCAATGAATAGTAATAGTATTGAGGTTAATTTGCATTTTATCAAGTATTAGGTTTTTTAATTCATTGTTAAAGATACTACATGGTTAAATTCTGATTAGTAGCAGTAAAGCGTATTTCTTAGTTTTCCTTGTTATTCACACTTATAAACTGGCGTTTGTTGGTTGGATTTTTAAGGAAACTGGTAGTAGTATTTATTGTTAGTTTAGATATAATAATATTGAATCGTCATTTTTGGTCTTACGACATATTCAATGAATTCGTTATGACAGTTACTGAGGATGAGTGTAGGTATTAGGTAATCTGATACTCATTTCTGATATTTTTCGGTCATGTATTATTACTAATTATTACCTATTACTATGAATCGCTATTCTGTGATTGGTGGCACTTGGCAGAATACGCCTACTATTTTTAACTGTAGTTACCTCAACTTTTTGTCTTAAAAAACTTTTGCACAAATGCAAAAGGAGAAATAATGTGCGTAATTTTTATGTAAATGGAATAAAATATTATGTAATTAACACATAATATATGTAACTCTTGAACACAAAATGAACTTGTGAAGTGAAGCGTCTTGAGTTTCCAAATGTATATTGTTTGTCGTATGTAGAGTTTATAAATCTCTCACAGTTGATGCTTCAAGTACATTCGGTTAAATCTTTAGGATTATGTTGCACATTCTTGAAAATTGAGCTGTCAACATATTTAAGAAACATCTTATGTAATCTCAATTTTTTCTGTATAATGGTATATGCACTAAATGCATCTACTGACAGAATTCAGATTAAACTAAATGTTACCATTCATAGCATAACACAAAAGTGGTAAAATACTGGATCAACAGAGAATAATTCTTAATTATTGAGGAAATTGAAGATTAAGCATGTCTAACAATATGGTAATGTAATATTTGTATTATTCACTGTTATTGTTTAGGGAAATATATAGACTTTATCGATTTCCTTAAAAATATACAAAATTCATGTTAGAAACTGCTTTTGATATTCCTGTCACTACTTTTCCTGGAAGTTGAACCTTGTGAGTATTGTGAGCATGCATGGAGAATATAACCTTAGTTCGCTTCAAATTCACTATATATATTATAAGTATTACTTAACGAGATATACAATGTATATACAAGAGACTCTACATACACTTTAATGGCAAGTGCATGTCGAAACAAAATATGTACATTAATTTAATCCCTCAATTTGTATATAACAATATTATTGTCTGATTCCGTGCCTTCGTATTAGGTTAATCAAAACAATCAAAAGTCGTATTATGCTGAATGCACAGTCAGTAAGTAATAAACAAAGAATATTCTTGTGTGGAGATATTGAGATATACATACAGCCAGTCGAAATAGTTGCATTGAAACATTGCACTGAGAAAGTTGATGGCTACATCAAACACACAATGAGTGACAGGCGAAATTGATACTTTGATTTATATTTGTGGCCTGATAATCCCTTTTTAAATGATTTATTATTGAATTCCACACTGTAAACAGAGTATAGATTATAAAATAAAATGAAGCTATTAATTGCATGCATTTCAGTGGGTATAGTTGTTTTTTGGATATTATAGTGTTTAACTTTCATCATTTTCATATGTATAGCAGATTTATAGGTGAGTGTTTAATTAATTTAGATGGGCTAACAAAGAATAATTTATTCCAATCGTCAAATGAATTTATATGTAAATATAATAATAATATATAAGAATATTTATTAGACTTATTTAAACCATAAGCAAAACCAAGGGCGTATTTAGGGAAAGTCTGCCCAGATTCTACACAAAGAAGTTGATTTTGTTTATGTGAGCTTTTATGGATTTCTCGGCATCCCATTTACAAAGCCTAGATACGCCCTTGACGGTATGTTAATTGATGAGTTCATTCAAGTACTTAAAATTTCCGTATAAAATTCCTGGTATTTCTATTAATTTGTATTGTATTACTTTTACTAATTTACTATGTATATTTCAATTCATAGTTTTGAAGAAATAAAATATTATATTATGTAATGATTTTAGACTGTACCTATTATTGCATGGACACTGTGCGTGTTCATTGAGGTAAAAGCAAATGTTTGGTTTGTTTTTTAACTTTGTTCACATTTGTGTAAAACCCATGAACACATAAATAAGTCACAGTCAAAGACGAACTTGTTTACTTGAATGTTTCACTATTGATGATTAAATTTTAGAGTTCCGCAAACACAATAAATGACGATTCCCTTTCCTTTCGTTTTACTTATATAGTACAGTAACTTGACTTATAATAGAATTGGATGTATAAAATTGTATATGGGGAAAATCACTTCATTTACAAGACAATACAATTTAAAGAACTGTCATTACGCCAAGTAATCGCAAAAATTTTCAAATTCAATGGTTAAAGAATTTTAACTTTAAAATGCGACCTAAACCACCAACAAAGTGTCTTGCCAAGAAAAGAACGGCAAATTCAGACCTAGGAATGCGCTGAAGTGTTATAATGAAATACAAGAACCCAAGCCATACTTACCCGAATCTATTATAAAATAACTTGTACCTAAAACTTGTAAGTCAAAGTCAAAGAAGAATCTTAGAGCTTGAGACAAGAGTACAGCACTAACCTATATACATTAAGTAATATATACAATTTGCAAAGGTCATGTGTTAAGAACTTTACCTTGCGATAATTTACAGGAAAAGGTGTGTTGTTTAATGCTTTAGTTTTGGAAATGTACATCAAGTTGTTAGGAATTTACCAGTTACCACCGTAAAATCGATTGCTATTTCGTATACATATTGCATTTCATGTTTCATTTCATGTAATAACAGCATCACATCAGTAAAAAGACTAAAGTACATGTAACTTTGAGTTTGCATGATATTTTCCTATTAACGTACATGAGACTAATGAAATGACGCAACTGTTGACGTTAAGCTCAATAATTACGAGTATATAGGTATGCTATGCGTATATGTATGTGTTAACGTATTTGGGGTATGTCTGTCTAGTAAAGAAGTTGACTTACAACCGTAACAGCCTGAAAATTGTAAGCTAGACAAATACACACTTGGACAGTTATTTATAAAAGCGATAAATTGCAATTGTGATGAAGACCATACCATGACTCTTGCTAACAACTAACTCTAACCTTCTTCATGTGTGAGATGGAATGAGCTGATGGCGTGCTTTTCGGGATAGAAACGCATGTTCCTAATTTCGGGGTTTTATTCATGCCTATATAATGTTTATAATATTATATACTTATATACAATGCAGATTATATGTAGCATCCATTTGTATACACACATTGCTAATTTGAATGCTTTACTAATTACTTGTTTCAGTTTACAATGTTAATTAAAATATTTTTAACGATTGCTTGATCTGATTCTCTCAATCTGTTTCACCCATTTGAATTTCTTCGGTTTAGTTGGAGTCTTCTTTCTAAATGATAAGGATAAATATTGTGCTTACTACTAAACTGAAAAATCTGTTTTTGGTTTATGCAAATGAAAGAAGTTATTAGTAAACAATAAATTAATATATCATATCATAATATACTTAAATACGTGAGTTATGTGTGTAAGGATGAAGGACAAATAAATACTTTTCGACTAATTTTATCTTATGACCATAATCTCTTATCAATTTCCATCCACTATCTAAAATCTAAAGTTTCGCCAAAAGAATTTTAGATATACACAATAAATATGTATTTCATATATGTGTATTCACAATATATATATAATGCCGGTATTTTAAATTGCCTTGCATGCTTGGTAGGTAGTAGAGGTATACGTGTACATCGTGTACTCTCGTTTTCATATGATGATACTTACTTGGAAGATTCAGCATTCAGACGCAGAACAAAATAATAAAAGTAATATTTCAATATATCCATGCACCATATTGTATTTGCAACACTACTACATGAGACAACATTAATTGTTAACGTTAAACTGAAAATCTCTCGAATTACTTTATAATATTGCAAAAGTAAATAGATTTTTGCCCACAACACTGAAAAATACCACCACCAGACTGGAAATACTGCTAGTAGAAGCAATTTAGCAACATGGGTTCTTTGTCCTTCTATTTGTCTTCGTTAAATGAAGATGCAAGTTGCAAAGGTAGGTATTTTGTTCATTCTCTTTCATGTATTTTCATTTTCACTAGAATTTTTTGTATAATATTAGTATATTAGTAATTATTGTTCTTTGGTATGATAAAATGTTTATAGTACACATAAATGGCATATTATTTAATTTGTCGGACACTAACAAAATAATAATTGGTCCGTATATTTATTTCATACAGATTATGCGGACATGCCGATATTATTTCCTGAGGTTTTAACTGAAGAAGTCGGAGTCGAAAACTATGAACTTAGGCTTCCTCCAAGATTGTCCCCCCAAGTACCCGTTCTTCGACGTAGCCTTAGAATTAGAGCCAAGGTCAGAAGAAGTAACTCTGATTCTCGCATTAACTCTTTGCGGAAGATCAGAATGGAAAAAGCAATTCTAATCCGCCAGCTTTCATGGAAGGATTTCCAATTTTGCACTAATGCAAATGCTAAAAGTTATGTAAAGGCTGGCTCGTCAAGAAAAGTGCATGTATTTTCTTTAGCACCGAAACCGAAAGCACCGATTTTGGAGCCAACATTTGTCGTCGGAGAGGAAATAATTCCTCAAATCCAAGAAGACTCCGTTACATCATCAAGTGATTTAAATGCATTTTTAAATCCTCTATTGGATGTCGAGGATTCGACGATAAATGAATTGGAAATTGCATTGCAAAAATTCATTGTGGATTTAAATGATCAAAACTTTGTTGCGTGCGAATCGGGATCGTGTGTTGCTTGCAATTTGATTGCAACAAGTTCAAGTGATGCAAACGGATCAATTGCAGAATTAGAAAAATTAATTCTTGCTGCGACACAAACAAAAGACGTTCCTTGTGAGACGCCAGAAGTTGATCAGGAACAAGGAATCCCCGTTTCAAGTGAACCACACCATGATACGCAGCAACATGACACTGAAGCAGGTGAAGTGGTTTTTGTAAAAGAAGTAATTGTTATCGACGATGGTAATGATAATGACATTATTGTGGAAAAAGAAATAATCTTCCTCGACTAACTAATGAGGTTTAACGAGAGCTTTAGGATTAATTAGTTGATATCTCAGTATTCCATTATACAAATTAAATAATTTAATTCTTTGACTGATTATATCTGACTGATGGTTATTCTGTTTCAATTGTTAATTGACAACGATTCGAACAAGTTAATAGAATATTTAGAAATTACACTTTCAGTTTATTGAATAATATTTAATTAATTAACCATGTACATTAATTACTTCCAGGTAAATGGAGATAATAAATTATTTTGTTACATGAACGAAATCTCGTTGCAGGTATTAGCACTTACGTTGACATTTTAATTTTGACTATTACATATCACATCATTTTTCTCATGACATCATTAAGCTCGGAAGGTGTAAGAGGACCACCGTACTTGTAGGTTGTGTACGCATCCAACAATCTGACAAAGAATTCATTTAAATGCATTACTATACGGTTCATGTCATAATACTATGCAATTTGCGATAAGTTATTTAAGAAAAATTAAATTACTGTGGGTTCCTTTTGATATTTCTGATGATTTTCAGTTCACGTTCATCTCCTACAGACATTTGCGAAGAGCTTACTGGTTTTTTGCTAGACAATCCACCATTTACACCATATTTTCGACTTTCTGTTAGCCAACGGTCGAAAGAAGAGTACTCCAAAGGATGCTTTGAAGGAATCGATATTCCTATTGACGTTTTCATATTTTTAGAGCTATCTCCTTTGCCAACCTCTTTTTCTTTCTTCGGTTCTGCTAACAATCGGCTAGGACTTTTCTCCTGCTCGTGTACAATTTTCCTAGATGTTTCTGAAGATTTATTTATTTTCGAAATGGGTTTTGCTTTTGGCAAAGGCAGCTCTCTGAAAAATAAAATAAAATACAACTCTTATAAATTACTTGTCCCAATTAATAATTATTCACAATGGTTCGGGTGAAATGAACATTTGAAAGTTTCAGACATTTTTCCTAGTCTTGCCTACAAATTTTTATGTTTAAGCTTTATATACAAATAGGTACTTGCTTTTTAATTTCTGGAGATTTTGCTGATATAGGCCTGGGAATTTTTTTATTATTAATTGTTTTCTTTGGCTCTGAGATTTTCACTACCCTGTAAGCAAAGCAAAGTTATAAATAACGATTTATAGTTATTATTTTTAATACTTGGTTTGAGAAAACAAAATTATATTTTTCTTACAATTCCTGCGGTTTCTTGGAATCGATGATGAATGTGGCATCGTTAACGCAGACATTTTTTTCAATCTTTGGAGGAGTTTTTGATTCAGATCGTATAGGCTTTTTAACAACATCCTCCGTTTTAAAAGATTTCTTTTTCACAGAAGATTTTTTAGTTGAATTGACTGCAATAAAAAATGACGGAGATATTAAAACACTTGGTTAGGTGAAATATATTTAATAATTAAAAATGTTTTTCTGTACATAGACCTTTTTCGTTCTCCTTTACTACTATTGGTGCTTTTCTTGGTGTTGACACGATACTTCCTCTGTTGATCTCTACTTTTTTAGCTGGAGTATCAGATGGGCTTTTATTTTTTAACGTTTTCTTTTGAACAACAGGCCTGGTAGCCCATTTACTAACAGTAGGAGAAGTTTTTGTAACACCAGCACGAGAACATTTTTCCCTTTGACGAAGAGTATCTTTTGAAACTTCTGGAGACGGAGACATCGGTTGATCTCCACGATTAGTAAAATCGTTTGCAAGTAAAGCCATGAATCTTTTGTTAAAAATCGTTGATAATACTTTTTTGTTAACATCATGATTTACGATTTGTGTTTTGTTTTCATTAAACAATCGTTGACCTTGCTTCTGTTTGTTAGTATTTTCTTTTGTTGGTCGCGTTTCTTTTTTAATGGATTCTTTTCTAAGTAGAGGTGATACAGATTTCAATGAATTATTATTTGTAACTTCGATCGCAGAAAAATTAGTCGATTTTTTCTTTGGTTCGAGATTCGGTGATCCTCGACCTAAATCAGTTTTAGGATTTTCGATTACAACTACAGGCGTCGTTTCTGCAGAATTTTTTACGAAGCGAGGTGTAGCAGCCCTAACAACTTTTTTCGGAGCATGGTCATCTGCATTTATACACTTAAGTGTTGGCAACACTGAATTAAAATTAATCGCGTTAACCAAATCATGTCTAGGAGGTTCCACAATTGTCTTTGAGGAAATGCTTGTTCCGACTTGTTTCTCAGTAGTAAAATTCGATTGGATAGGAAATAAATCCATTTTTGTAACAGAAGTATGAACAGGAACACAATCTCCACCACCAGCTACAATTTCATGATTTCCTATAATAGAAAATTGCCTTTGAATTTTAACTCCTATTTAACTTTCATTTCCTACATAAACGTAACAAGTTAATTTATGTTAAAGGTTTAAGCGAACTCTTTCTCAGATTATTTTCACATTGACTAGGCAAATGATTGCATTATTGCATACCATATTGTGTATCAGTCTCATCTTCTGAATTCTTACTAACGCTACCAGTAATTATTTCCCTCCTTTCTTCATCTCCTGCTCCGTAAGAGAAAGACGGTGAATCTTGTAATAAGGACTCCCCATTAATCAATAAACTTGATTTCTTCGATTTATCCACGAAACGTGGGGTGCATACTCTTGTTTTTCTGGAATATTGTTTTCCATCCACAACAGATGTGTCACTGACAGATTTCTCTACGCTCTGATTATTTTCTTGAGAATTTTTCTGCTGCTGAGTATCTTGGTTTATGTTTGTGGCTGACGGAAGAACGCTATCCAAAGATTGCGATCTACGTACCGAAGTTCTCTTCCTTGGAGATCGATTTGACACTTCCTTTTTCGTTTGAACCGGGGTTTCACCTTTCAAAGAAATACATTTCCTGAGTATTATCATTTGTATTCAACTAAATTACTTTTTCACGAAAAATAATGTGCTTAGGACAAAACAAATTTTTTCCTACTTATCATTGGAGATACGTCGAAAAAGCGGATCGTATTATCTGAGAATCCATCTCCCACTTCATATACAGAAAATGTTTTATCAAAATTGTCAAGAGAATCTTTCGCATCACTATTGACTTGAGTAGTAGCCTCTTCACTTTCCGATTCGGTGTAATCTGAGCCAATGTCAACAGATACTACAATTTAGTGAGAAATAGAAAATATTATGTCAATTATTCGATAAAACATCTCTGTGTAAAAATAAAATAATGAACTGTAAGAAAAGTCTTAAAAGCAGCATTATTAACACGTTTTAACATAGAGTTGGACAAATGGACATAGAATTTAAAACGGTATATAGAATGATTAAAAAGTAATATTATAGAACATACCATCAATGTAATTATAACACACTACAGTATCATTGAAGGTAACTTTTCTAGGATTATCTCTAAATTCGCCAAAAGAAGAATGCTCCTGATCCCAATTTGAATTCACTCTGGCTAGTCTTCTTGTCATAAACGAAAACCAGTCTGGGGAACATAAACATTTGTTTAGCATTTCATTGTAGAAATAATATAGTTATTAACACGGACAGTATAAAATAATTTTTCATTAAAACTACAGATCTGAAAAGTATGTTAGTGATTATGACTTACTGTCATAAAATTCCTTGCCATAAAAAGATTTATATTGATTAACCAAAGCATTGGTGCTATTCATTGATTTTATCGGCACATTGTTTCCAATTCCTCCGGTCGCATTCATAATCATTCCACTTCCATATCTTGATCCGTCCATGTGTTTATCTTCTGCTCACTTTGCTGTGATTATAGTTATTGTAAAAAATAGTTGCTCCTTCCTTTTTGATTTCTTTGATGGTCTGAATAATTGTTGGAAAAACACAATTTGAATGAACTTATATTGCACACAAATTCACTTCCTTGCTCAAAATGAGCTGTCAGTACACAAACAAATGGATTTTAGTCCAGCTTTTTAGATTTTGTTTTTTAGCTGGAAACTTGAGAATTTTTTTCGTACGTATGAATTACGAAACCATGGTATTTGCTCCGAGAACTCTCAAGTTTGAAAATTGGTATTCTCAATTTCCAACACAAATAAGCATTAGAATTTATATAAATTAATTAAGTTTAAAAGCTCGGTATAGTTATTACATAATGTCAGCAAGGGCGTATCCAGGATTCTGAAATGGGGGTAAAAGCGAGACCGAAAGACATAATTTTTGTCAATTAGAAACAACTCTTTTTTCGTAGTCTGAAGGTCAAAATAAATGAGCCCCAATCGTGTAAACTGTTTAATATACAATGGAACCCGTTTGGCTTTTTCACCTCATTTAAAATGAAAAACGTTGCCAAATCCTAAAGGCAATAAATAGTCACAATGGAAATGGAACTCAAACGGTTCCCTATTTGGGGAAGAAAAAGAGGCTTGATTGATAAATTTTCAGTATTTATAGTGATGTAGTGAACACGGAGACAGAATCTTCTGCCGGAGCTACAAATATTGAGGTAATAGATAAAAATGGAAGAAGCGATATATGAAGAGAATTCACACGATGAAATGAGTCCGGCAAAAATTCTTGCTGAAAATCGGATTAAAAGGAACAATTTTTATTACACGAAGTATAATAATTAAATAAGTACCTAGATCACAAAATATTATATTATAGGCCTTAAAATAACGAGGTTCTTACCTTTAGCTCTATGTATGCCTGATTGTTTTAGAGTAAAGGTGTATTATATACAATTACAAGGAGGAATAAAAATCACTGCCTTATTACATAATTAATAAGGTAGTTTTTTACATTTCTAGTATAACGAAAACAAAGATTTGTTGATTTAATATTTGGAATGATTATTGTATAGGTAATTTAATCCACGAGTGCTGTGCAGCCAATTCTTTTACGAAAAACGGTTTTCTATTCAAATAATAATCTTGGAAGATATCATGCGCATCGGCAGTCCAATTCTGTGAATTAGTAGAGTCCTTCGTAGGCGTCGATTTTTTTCTGCAGAATTCTTCCAGGATGTAAAGAACGACCATACTGTTAAAAATTCTTAATTTGGCGAACGCACTATATCTACGAATACTGAAGGTATTCAATGCTCTTTTTACAATAGTCGGCAGTAATTTTTTAACTTCGTCTCCAAATTCTTTCAAGAACATCATCACAATTTTGTCCGTGGAAAATTTGTCTCTGGCAGCATCTAGCATTGCCAAAATTATGTTTAAGGTCACAAAGGCATCGTCCGTCATTGGCTCCCCATCCGGGGTATTTGGAGTCACAGGAAAATTTGTCAATGACACGTGAATTTGCGATAGCGCGTGCAAATGGAATGCCAGAAAAACCGTATCTTTTTTATTTAAGCCAAGTTTGTCTTCTTCACTAAATTGTAATAAATAATAATATTATGCATTCTATTTAAGACAATTCAATAAATAATATATAAAATTATCATTATGAAGTTATAAAATATTTAGGGATAATATTAGGGAAATTGTTAAGATTTCTTACAAAGCTCCACTTTCGAAATTTAGCAATAAAGTGTGATCAGACCCCAGTCGTAAGAATTTCTTGGTGAATAAAGCCAGAATTTTTTCTTCACTCTGTGGTTTACAACTCGATCCTAACAATTTAGAATAAAATGTGACAATTTGTTGAGTATTCGGAGCTGATTTGAGTGAATTGAAGAATTGTTCTTTTTTTGGACAATTTCCAAAACCGAAATACACGTAAGGATTGTATTCTTCAACATTCCTCAGCCGAGATGTGGTATTTCCCCAGTTCACATGGTCGTAAATTGAATTACGAGATTGAATGAACGTCATATCTTTAAAATGTAAAATTAAAATATAGTTAACAATTTATATGATCAAAATAGACTTCAAAATATTAATTGAATTACTCACTTTTATTTAAAGAAGTGACATTAGGCTGTGTTGTGACATTTGGTGCTGGCGTTGGTGATGGCGCTGGAGCTGGTGCTGGCGCTGGTGCTGGCGCTGGTGCTGGCGCTGGTGTTGGCGCTGGTGTTGGCGCTGGTGCTGGCGCTGGCACTTGGTTATTTGGTACATTTTTAGTTGCGGCCGAATTTGCACTATTAAAACCGGAAAAATAAATAAATGCTATGGTTAAAAATAATTTCATGATACTTCATGTGAATTTTTCATTATACACCGCTAACGACCACATTAAATTATGTAGTATTATTATTTAGAAAGCAGGATGTGTAATTAATCCGAATTTGTAAATCAAGGGCATCAGGACACTGTATACTTGACTTACGGTCAGTATATATACTAATTGTAATTGTGTTCATGTGTTTTACCTATAAATTTATTATGCGATTGTTTTGTGTCAGTAAAGTAGTTTTTCTCCTGTATGCACATATAATTAAGCTGTTTATTATATTTTTGTCATTCAGTCACTAGTAATTAATTAATGCACGTCTACAAACATTATATAGGTTATGGTGTTATTAATTGTTATGGTATGCATGTGGTGAGTGAACTTATAAGTCAACAAAGTTCTCAGAAAATATAATGGGGTCGTGCATTACCATTGTAAATATTGGAAGATACGATTATAGGGATATTGCGCAAAATTTCATATTTATTATAGAGATATTTATCAAGGGCGTATCTGCGTATAGGTTCACATACCCTATGGCATGGCCCTAAGCCCCCAGATTCCAGGTGATAGGAGTTATTTTATATGAATTGTTTTTAATTTCAATAATTTTAAATTTTCTGCCGCTGAGCCCCCTAAATTTATCTAGCTCCCATTTCTGAATCTTAAATACGCCCTTGATTGATTCTTTAAACCGTGAATAATCATAATTTGTATGATTAGTAGAGGTGTTATTAATTTATGACGAATGGCGAGATAATAATACTGATCTCGTCATTCTCGTATAGTAAAGTTGCCTACTTCAAAAAAACATGAAGAAAATACCATCTCTATAATAATAATTGTATTGCAAATTTTTAAAGATAACTCTCATTTTAAAATCGGACTCAAAATAGGAATTGATTTCAATACTTAAAAAAAAATTTGAAACTAAATCCGTTATATAACAAGTTCTGTGTATTAGTTAATGTTAGTGGCTATATATATATATAGCATAATGTAAAATAGAATTATCATTGCAGACTCGTGTATGTAGTAAATTCATTAATAATAGTTATAGTTATGTAAGAAATCATGATAAATGAAGATGAAGGTATATGATCATAATTATTATCTTCATCCATCGTGGGAATACTTGGCTACTCATTAGACAGGAAATTATGGATAAAACTGTCATTATTAATTATTGTGTGTTTATTAATTGATGAATTGTAATTACTAATTAATATGTTGTCGTTCCACAGAGTTATGCATAAACAATTAATTTCTCAGTATACTATTTATTCCAGTTTCCCTGATTAATTCTAACCACCATATTAATTATAATACTATTACAAGGTATGCATTTGCAAGTCTCTGCCTAAGACGTAAATAAAATTCTCTTTGGTTCTTTATTCAGAAAACCCATGGAATAATATTTGTAATATATTACTTCCTTTATTTGTAGATTTTAGATTACTCCTACAAAATTGTATTTCCAGTGCAACTGGCTGAACTGCTCATCTTCTCAAGAATTGACCTTGTTTCTTAATTCTCTGTCTGACCATTCCTTATTTGTTTTGTATCTTTAGGTACCTACACCCTTTTCTAAGTAGAATTGAAAATATCAGTCCAATTATTTTATTGAAACTACAGTGCAAGTAAAAAGAGCGGACAGCATATTTTAATTTCCCCATCATACACAATACAATTCTAAATGAAATCTGTGTGAATTCTCGTGGTATGGAATAATAAATTATTCAAGCATTTTGACAAGCTCCTGCATACATTATGGTTCCCACTTGCACGCAAGGCAATACATACAATTACATAATACCAAAGCAGAAAATTAAAGTAAAGCAAAAAAACTCCACGTAAATAAGTAGTTCTTTCTTGGTAAAGTATTGGGTTATTAGTTTCCTTCAAATTTTGCAGAAAATTGAATTGTATCATCATAAATCAAGGTAGTAAATACATTTGCTAAAGGAATGATCAACACAGATTGAAAAATAACCTTTGTCGAACGCAATGGTTCATCAATACAGGTTATTGTGTATATAGGTTTGTGTACTAATAAGTGTGTGTACGTTTTAGGGACATTTTCTTTGAGAAACTATAATACACAGAGATACACAATTCTACAATGTTAAAAAAATATTGGCGAGGATGAGCATGAAATGCCTTTATCTCTATCTGCATCTAAGAAGACACGGTTTGTATAAATTACAGAAAAAGTGCAAAATCCTTCACACTGAAGAAGATTTCATCCCAAGTGAAAAAGAAATAGGCAGAAGGGGTTATGATTCTCGCAAAGATTTGTGAAGACGATTATATCGACAGAAATCCGCCAGTCAAGGGCAAATGCGAAATTGTATCTGTATACAATTTATGTAACGTTGTCACTATAAAATTTTCTTCAAGCTTTAAGCTTTATTAGTAAACCAACAAACAAACTAATACTTTTACGTACGTACATATGTGAGCTACTTATATGATCTTATAGTACATTCCTAATAAGAACATAATATTATTACATCTGTAAATACTTGCGAGTATTTTATACCTCTCTCGACATTGGTCATAATTTGTTAGGCAGTCGGCCAAAAGAAAATCTTAAACAATTGAATCTTCTTTTGGTTTTATTTGTTGTCGTGCGTAAATACAAATGTACAATTCTACTAACATGCATCTATCATATCATAACATATGTATAACAGATAGTGTATACAATATATAAATACCTTGTCGTTATTATAAACCTGTATAGTACCTAAATGTATTATTGTATGTACAAAGTGTACCTCCAGCTCAGTGTGTCAGATATTTGTATATATGCAAACTTAAACTATGTATATTTATATTAGTGTAGGCATAGGAAAATTATATAAAGCTAATAATAAAACACTTTTCATCTCTATATAATATACAAATCCGATATTCTGAGCAATTGCACAATAGGTACGTTCTTGGGCAAGGTACCTAAAATTCTTGCTTCTGTAGCTACAGACAGTACCATGTGCTGTTTTACTTTAAATGCATTTCACCAATATTAAAGGTACTTTAATGATATTGCACAGATACGTATACTTTGCATTTTGACTTGCTTTTTTAGCTCTTCAGTTTATTCTTTGATTGTATTTATTTTTGCAATAATATATTATACCTTTATATTAAGTATTAAGTATATGAAACAACTTTTCCTATACTTCATCAAGAGTGCTAGTGTACCTAAGTACTAAATTTGGGTAGTACCTTCACAACAATTTAGTTGTGTGTGATGTCTTTACATTATTACAGTATAATATACATACACAGGTTACAGGTACCTATTAGTAGCCATAGCCAATATTATTGTCGTTTATGTGAGATATTTTAAAATTGCTCTCCTATATGCAAAAATGTTTTGTAGGCTTGCACGCTTGAATTAATTTTCTATGTAGATAGTAGATAGATATGATGCGATGTGCAGTATAATGATTTAATAAATGATATTGCGTGTATTGGATGTTTTATGGTAGAGTAATATTTGGGCAACATACATGAAATAAGTTTAGTACATATTATATAATGCCAGAATACTATTAAAGTAATACACCTGTTTCTACCTATATAGGTACATATAATATAAGAGTAGAGTATTTTTGAATTCAGCTTTCATTCATTTCATTCGTACTCATTGATTTGTAAGTAATAATGATGTATTGAACAATACTTTGTAATTGTCGTGATGGCTCCAGGCTGCTCATCCCTCCGAATACAATGATGCTACCGCCTGACTTGGATTTATCAGCATTTCTTACATAACTATAACTATTATTAATGAATTTACTACGTACACGAGTGTGCAATGATAATTCTATTTTACATTATGCTACGATATATATAGCCACTAACATTAACTAAAATACGCAGAACTTGTAACTGATTTAGTTTACAATCATTTATCTTTTTAAGTATTAAAATCAATTCCTATTTCGATTCCGATTTTAAAATGAGAGTTACCTTTAAAAATTTGCAATAAAATTATTATTATACAGATTTGAGAATGCAAGCAAAAGAGGCAATCCACACGATAATTCTCAAGAAACAAAAACGAAAGTAGTAATATTGCGCATTTACGTTTTAGCTTAATATTATTAGAATTTGACTAGCAGAAATACTTTGCACAGTTTGTAATGTAAAGGAATTTGAAGATCAAATATCAAATCACGCCAGCTATTTAGTAAATAACAGACAACAATCGTATTACTTACATTGCAGATTTGATAAGGATCGTGAATGATGTTGATCTACCAAAAAACAAACATTCTCATCTTTTTTACTTTTCAAGATGGGTAATATTCTTGTACTGTGTATTATGCGAGGAGCATTATTATGTAATGCTTTATGTACTACTATCTTTCTTTCAAATCATTTTGCGTGTATACACTGCTGGCTTTACTCTCTTGGTATATAGCTATAATATATACTCGAGAATTATTTATTATTCCTGCAGTAGTAATGCATAATATTTGCAATTAGTATTGTAAGCATACCTCAACTAATTGTGATTCATCCAACTGCAACTGTATACTCGGCAATTGTAGTCAGGATGAATTATCATATACAAAAACGATCCTATAATATTCTTTCTATTGGATCCTCCCAAGTTTTTTGTGTGCATTTATCCTCGTTACGTGTAAAAGTATGCCTAATAAATTGTATAAGGCTTTACTTTTACCTATATGGATATTCTATAAAGACCTGAAATGTAAAAATACAAATTGTTCTGTAAAACGTAATAAAAGAACTAATTACGTAATATTTTGGGTATGAATTAACAACAGTCGAGTTTACTTTCACATGAACAAGTTAAAAAGTTACAGTTTCTTCTACGGAATAGTTGCAAAACTGTGTAGACGAAAATCTATTGTTGTGTATATATCGTTTATACTTATATTTTATGAAGTAATGGTCAATTTGCAAAAGTGAGGAATGATTTCTACAGAAAAAGTTGTCATTTATTATTTCTCATCATTATTGGGAACATAAACATAATAATTAATAATTGACAAATAATTTGCACTCTCCTGTGTGTATCTATGTGTATGTTTGTATATATCAGTCGTTTTTATTTCTGACTGAGAGCTTCACATTTTCAGTATATATAGTACATAGTAAAAATGCTATGCAACAGCTCATGTTAAAAGATGAAGACGAAGACTGTGATGAAGATGATGATGATAAAATTATTTCTGCTGTACTTAGAAGCAAAAAGGTTGGATTGATTTTTGATTGAGCAATCGGGAGAAAGGTGGTTGTAAAATATTTTCATGATGAATAATTGTTGTTGTTGTGACTGATTTGATAAAGTAACGGAACGAATGATTTATTAGACAGGGACGTGATTGATTTATGTGTAGGTGGTCTTTGCGCGGTATCCCTTATCGTCACTGGTGTAAGTGACAGTGATGGTGCGACCATCAGGGGCTACGTAAGAATAAGATCCCTCAACAGCTTCGAATTGACCGTCAGTTCCATCTTCGAGTTTCCCAGATCTGAGTGATCCAGTTTGTTGTTGTTTGGATCCATCAGAGGTTTCGTAAGCCCAAGAATATTCTCCCGTTCCTTGATTGTCGTTTTCAGAACGGACAATGGCAATATCCGATTGTGGGGCAGCAAATACCACTCCGAACAAAGCAACGAGAAGAACCTAAAATTTCAATTAAATTTCAAGATTTTTTTACTTTTTATTTTTGAATGCCTTAAATTCACTTTGGAGATATTTTAATGAACTAATTCTTTTCTTTGCAAAAGCAAATGTAGATTTTGAACAGCAAATTTCTAAATGCAAATCTTAAATTGCAGATATTTGGCACACACACGATTAATTTTTGCAGTATTTTTTGTAAAGAGTATGTTTGAATGTTAGTTTGAATGATTGAATTCTAATAATATTGAATAATGTGTAGGATCTTACGATTTTGATCATGATGATGATTTTGATGCGAGTGATTTTTGGATGTGTTGAGCTAACTGCCGAAAGAGGAATTGGTGGCCTGACGATATGCACGTGTGCCTTTAAATACTCTGAGTTAGTGAAGATGAATTGTGAGATGAGATCAGGGCTGACTTGGCATAATGCGGCTTCAGTCAGAACAACAAGTCCAGTCCACTCATTTTTCATTACATTCCCTCAATGTGTATTATATTTGCAGAATTCTTCTTCTTCTGCCACTACTACTACTCTTTGTAGTACTTTACGTACCATGAGGATGAAAATAATATTATTATCTGCATTCGTCTTTACCTTTACCTATAAAGTTACTCCTACTACTCCTACTACTACTACCACTATCACTTGTTTATACGTTTACTTATTTATAATAGCACTAGCTACATCATCTCATCTTCATTTGGCGGTTCAGGCTTACATTTATCAATAAATACACACAATCTCCTCTTATGCCTGTTAAATGTACCTACTAAACATTTTACTAGTGCTACTTCAGCATTTCAAGCTTAAGAGTTTCAGTTTACCTACTTTGATTTGCTCTGTTACTATTACATGCAACACTACTATAGTTTTGTATACCTATAGTAATTTTTATAAGTAGATGTACATCTTCACATATAGAAATATCACAGATACATGGCATTATTGTAGTAAAAGTAGTATAAATTCCTGTATGTGTGGCATAGGTAGTTGTATAATATTTTCCTTTGCGTGTCTTGTAAAGTTTCGCCTTGATTTGACTTTTATTTTTTCATCTTCACTCTCAAGTCAACTTACAACAACGAACAAGACGAATTCTACTTAATTCTTTACATAATACTACACAGCATCCTCACATCAATTGCATTTTTATGTTATGTGCATGTAACACTATAGAATAGTCAATCTATATAAGTAAATATACACATAGTACAACTATATAGCTTGTAAAATGCTTCACTTACTTTATTGTAAAACTAACATGAATTCTATATAGGAATATTGTTCTACACTTTGTCATTCTCTCAGTGTGTAAGTGTAAGCAGGCAGTTTTGATGTTAATAATATTAATTAATTTCAATGCATGGGATTCCCATGTTTTACCTTACAGTATGGATTTGGCAGAGAAAAATAATTGAAAAACTTGAGTGTAACTAATACGATATCGCATTTAGTTCTTTTCAACACGTTATGCATAGAGTGTTGATTTTTGTGTCTGCATTTTTACCTGATTCAAGTCACAGATAATAACTATTAAAGTTAAAACTCGTAATTCGCACATTACCTGCCTTACAAATTACCAGTATTACAGATAAAGACTTAAACACTATTACAAATACTACAAGACCTACAGAAAGACGCTCAGAGTAATATTGCCTATTGGCAAAAAATATTTGCACAAGTTTTTATACCACAAGAAAGACATACTGGTTTATTTCTCGTGTTTAGAATGAAAGTGACGAAACATGATAGTTTTATACAATCATCTTATATAGGGTATACTAATAGTAAATATTGATATATGCATGGTATACTACATAATATACAGTTTTTGTTGCAATTAATTACTTGTTTAGTGCAAGTATCGTTTTAGTACTAATCCTTCTTGGTATATGCCTCTTTTGTGTATGCAGTAAAGCAATTAGCCCAGTAAAAAAGAAAAATGAGTGTAGTAGTTGACTCATGTGTGTAAGAGACGTATGATGCGCTCGTGCTATATGGAAATGGAATAATTGTGTAAGTAGTCCTACACATGGCATGTGCATTCCAAGTACAAAGGTGCAAAAGTGCATGTACGTGTCCAAACAACATTGGCAGACATAAAACTTTTTTTCTTCTTAATTATTCCAGACTGACAATGACAGAGGAATCTCTAATTGTAAAGACACTTTTTAAAAAATGTCATCTTTGACCTCTAATTTTCAAAGGTGTCTTCTTTTCTTTCTTTTTTCCCAAGCTGTTTCTTCCTTCAAGTTACAAAAGTCAGTAGGCTAACGAGTTTTATTGGTCCGTGCAATTCACAATGTAAAGCATTCATTTTATTATTAGTTATTGGAAGGATGAGCAAGTTACTAATCTCATTGATCATTAAAGAATCACTATTAGTAAATATATTGGATATACGGAACTAACAATATCTCACTATAAGGATTAAATGTATATTTCGTTTATAAAAATTGCATAAGAAATGTCTATAAGTAAGAAGATCCGCGAACAAAAAAAATTGCGCGATCCAAGTACAAGTGATAAGATTGTATTGTTATTAAAGTGCTTTTCAATGTAAAGGTAAACATGAGGATATACAAATAAGTCTACAATCAACACGAAAAAATTAGTTCATGCTAATCAAAATCAAGTTGATCAAAAATGAAGGCCACGTGTCATTAGAATCGATTACAAACGTCAGATTGTATCATCTTCAAACTCAAGACTATAGAAATTTTTTAAATTCATTGTCGATACTGTATATAGTAGCGTTACTAAATATTCAATACACCTCAATGTGTTTTTAAACACAAAAGTACAGCATTTTTCTCTCATTCCATTCCTACTGTTTCGCCGAATGTCACAAACAAATTTTTTATATGGAGAAACGTTCATTTTTAACAGCAGTATCGTTAGGTTGCGCAAAAATACACAGTAATTGCTATTTAATGCGCTACATTAACAAATAAATGCTACTGACTGCTTTTGATTAAAATCTTTTCCTATTCAAACGCATTACTAGCCTACACCTATATAATAAACGGTTATAATAAAACTACAGAATATCTATTTCTGTATATTGTTACCATTTTTCATGCTACATATACACTCAATCTATTATACAGGTAGTCTCTCTTAGTTCTATGAGTATTTTTGCTTTTACTTTGAATAATTTACATATATTATTAAGCTTGAGTATATTTATAGTTAATTTCTCGAATCACCTGTTAATGTATAATAATAACCCATATAGCTTAGGTATAGAAAAAGAAGTACACGAGGTACAAAACATTGGAAGGATAATTTATTGGCAAGTGAGCAATTATGTGTTCATCAAAGGCTGACTTTGACACATCATTTATATTCGTTTGCCGTGGCTTCTCCTGTGGGAATCTCCATACACAAATCTGAATGTAATCTCGTCAGTGTCTCTCTCTTTCTCTCTTTAAAATAATAATGACCTGCAATTAAAAGTGATCAGATCAGCATCTGTGTAGGTACGTATGCAAATAATATTACATTATCTCTCTTTGTCTTATACACTCCAACTCTTCACTCTGAACTTATAAGAATGAACTACCCGTCTCATACAAGCACAGAGCCTACACAGAATGTATACATGTAAAGACATAAAAACTATGAGTTAACAATTTATAAAGAAATGTTACCTTCCTCTTTGAAGTTTAGTAGATGTAGTAGCCAGAGTACATACTTCAGAAGGTATAAGTATATAAGTAGTAGTTGTATTAGTAGTAGTAGGTGGTTGTTGTTATTTTCTTGGTATCCTGATCCGATGTCATGTCCACTCTAGGGCTACAACAAAATTTCAACTTTGGAAAGGAGGTCAAGTCAACTACTATTTACTTTTACACTATACAACTGCATTTATAAAACATTTACATTACATTACACGAGGAGAACATTTACTATTCTTATAATATTACATAGGTATGTAGTAGGGATCTTTAATATTAATAATACAAAATCTATATCTGATATGTCTATAACTAATAAAGTACAATGAAATGCAATGGAAGCCAAGGTGCATCATCTACTAATAATAATCTTCAATTTGTATCTTGTACTCAACTCACAGTCACTTTTTTCTCATCTGAATTCAACAAGCCGGTGCATGCGGCATAAATTTGTTATATGGTGGAAGTATTGATAAATGATGATATGCTCTATAGATACGTTGTATATAACTAAATATTGTATAAGTGAAGATGATGATGAGATATTTGTGTGTAGAATGTGTAGAAGCGATTGTGTATTGGATACTCGATATTTATTAGTGATTTAGACACAACTTGTCTGTAATATTATTATTATGATGTATAAAAGGCATATGTGTGATGTGTAGTTGTACTCTGAGAGTACCTTAATAGTAATAGTAATGGAATAGATTCTATATGTAAGTAATGTGATGTAAAAGTGTGGAGAATCGTCGGAATGAATGTTCTGTGAACGAATAGACGTTGTAATTTCACTAAGAGATATTATGTGTTCATATTTTATGCGATTATTAAGGAGGGGAGAATGATGTACGAACTTAGGACTCATTTGTTAATGTTACTTTTGCAGAAGAAGAAGAGTTGTTGCTGCAGAGGATGGTACACTTGTCATTCACAATTCAGTTTCTACATCTCGCACAGCATTCTAAACAAATATTCATTCTAAACTTACCTCATTATTAAAATATGCACCAGCAAAATGTACAGGGCCCTATACAATATTGAAAATTGTATATATCATTACTATAATCATTAACTAGCATAATACTCCACGAATGAAAACAGTTTTAATAAGATTGAATATCTATCTGTAGAATGTATAATAAATACCGCAAAAATTGTAACAGAATTAAATGTAAACGGAGTTGCTTACTACATATATGTCGGATCTATAGATATTACAATTTCAACTATGTAATTTCTTTCAATTTATTAAGTCTGGGTTGCCGAAATTAATATCGCTGGCAAAAATCAATGCAAAAATGAAAAAACCAAACTAAAAATAAAACAGTACTGGTGAGATCAGCACAAACTTAGCTTTTAACTTTTAATTGCAATTTAATACACCTTTCCTTACTTTCCTACATAAGCACTTTACATTTGTGGTGGAATAAAGAAAAAAAATTGTCTAATTTTTGTGCTAAGCTTAATTAATTGTTGGTTCAAGGTTTTGAAGTACCTAAAGTTGTAAGTAGTCTATTTTCTGGAAAAATTAAATTCGGAAAGTTGACACTTAGTAGTACTTATAGTAGAAATTAGAAATATAGATGATAGTTGGCATTTTTTAATTAAGCCATGCATTCTGTGCAACAATAATGCGATAGGACTCCTTAATATTGAACAATGCATGTGAAAAATAAATTTTTAATGTCTTCACTATGCAATTTCCGTCATTTCGGTCCAAATGTACCGAGAAGGATATTTCTTACGCATTGACAAACCGCAGTGCTTGCATTTATTGTGAAAGCTTGTATAAACTATGCAGAACACTAATAACTGCTTATATAGTGACAAATGTATTACGAATAGCCATATTATCCCATATAAAAATTATCCACTGATTGAGTCCATCATGAACAAGTTCTAAAATTACGTATGATGATTCTCGTATGTTTTCCGACACCCTGGATGTGGCTTACTAATTATGAATATATTATGCTTAATAATGCATAGTTATACAAACTGATTTACATTTACAATGCATAGATGTACTATATACTTAATTATATTGCGTACTCAAGCATTTACGGATAAATGGATGCATTTGATGATGATATTAGAATTCAAGTCTATATACTAAACACAAAATAATATTATGTTATCAACTAATCTGTAAAAATGTAATGCAAATATCGAATTTATCGATCACATCAAGTCAAGAGCAGGTCACGGCACGAACTGAACAATCAGCCCAGCTGCATTAAGTCTTTCTAAACTAAATTTAAATTATTATATAACCAGACAGATCAACACGATACAAGTTAGCAACACAAAAGTGAGGAAATTACTATAATAGCATTATATACTTTAAAGAATCAAATTATGTTTACATCCAATCGTATTTTGTGTTAGTATAGTACATACAAACGAAAATGGTCTTTTGTTTGATAGGTGTGTATTATTTATTCAATTCGAGAGAACATGTTGCTTTTTATTGTTTACTTGACTGAATTAGTTATTCATTCTTGGTATACTTAAGAAATAATCTTAAAAAATCGAAAGTCTCGGCCTTTTTGGAATCCATTTACATTCAAAACGCTTATTTATTCACAATATTGGTTCATACGCAAAAATTTGACATCAAAAATAACAAGTTATTGTAATGTCACTAAAATCTGCCGAGTGTAATATTGAATCGATGCATTTAATGCATAAGACTGTATGAGTAATGCGTGTGTGATGTTCTTGAAGTTTATTCAAAAAGTAACTTATCATTCTAATTTATGTATAAGTACTTATTATTGTACCATGTATTTATTTGTAAAGTGTTGAGGACATTGAGACAGTAATCTTATGGACTTATTGCGTAATGTTTGTATTTTCTATCATCTGCTTGGATTTTATTGGCAATTAAAAATTCAATTGAACTTTGAGGATGACTGCAACAATCTCAATCTCTAAGTAAAGGTAGGCCTGCAATGATAATAATATAACGAGAAAAAAACAAGTCTGTTAATTTTCTGTTTGTGTGGGTTGATAAATGAAATGGGAATTATTATACGTATTTGTATATACTTAAGCGAATTCTCGTATGCATTGCATGCTAATTGCATTTCCACCGTCTCATCGCGTTTTATTAAACATATACTAGAAATGTGCACGGTAAAAACACATTTTCAACCAGAATTCCGTGATTTATGAGTTTTCATTGACGTCCTTGCAGGTTTTCAAGTGCTTTATCACTTTGACTCTCATTAAAGAGATATACGGCTACTGTCACTTAATTCAATTTGAAATTCAAGACGTTCATTAACAATAATAATAAGACTGCTGGCTAAATTACCAGTCAAGGTGCCTCTTTCAACACGTACTTCTATATAATCCACTTTAACACTCAGTGCCAAAATTAACAAATCAAATATTATTTTTTATACCACTTATACCTTAGGTGGATTTTTCTCTTTGCCTGAATTGTAATATTCAAGAGATGAAGCTATTTCCCAAAATTGTATAAAAACCTGTTCAGATGAAAAATAACTATGGAAAATGAATTATAAGAATGTATATGTAGGATAGGCATGTAAGGAATGGATTTCGGAGGGTAAACTTGAGAACCGTTATGTTTTGCTCATCATGATTCCTGTATCAGTACATCAGTTGCATTGAATCATATTTTTCATAAAAAATCCCGAGTGTGAAGTAACAATAAGAGTCAAAGTCAAGTTTCCTATACAGGATTACACACATGGGGCAAATGAAGTGAAGCCAAAAGCTGATGAGGTAAGCCAACTGTTATTTTATTAACAGACCAACTCATACAGTCATACCACTACACTGCGAGGGAGGGAAATGAAAACACAACAACGACCAAACGAAATACTATATAACCATTACAAGTACTACACATCCCCACTATCTGTACTTATACATAAAATAGCATCAAATTTTAGTCTCATCACAAAAAATGTTATCTGTAGCACTCGACCACCTTTAAAGCGACTAAGAGACACAAAGGCCAAAAGGGACGACACAAAGCAATGTGCAGTGCATGAATTGTATATTCATGTATCGTACGTGTAAAAATCTATCTGTGTATAGTGAATCCTTTTGTTTTCGTCTTTATAATATACCCTTTTGCTTGACTTTGGTAAATATCTGCTTATTACACTCTAGTAAACATATGTTGGGGTAGTTGTAGTAGATAGTGGCAGTGTAGGTAGTGCCTTACCTCCTTGTACACCTATAACATACAAAATAATTTACTAGCTCTACTACTTACATTGTTTAACTGTGCATAGAAATGTAATGCTGTCAACTGCTGTCGAGTGTGTGAGAGAAGCGTGCCGGTAATCAAATACAATGTATTACATGTATCGTATGCACCTACTGAATAAAGGTATATTATGATTATTATGTTCGTAAAGAAACTTATATGCGAATATTTGATGTGTCCGTCCGTCTGTACACAGGAAACTCAACAAATGTTACAAGTTACAGAAATGGAGATAAAAAAATTGGTACATATATTCCAGTGGTTCATTCCATGGCTATACTTTAGAAGATATGGTCATTCGGTCAACTCCTTCATGACCTGTGACACATGCAATGTATCTTTGTATAAATACAGTGATTAGTGATTATAGTATTATATTGCCTACTGTATTTATTTTAATCTCAAGGTTCCTTTTTCGACATGTATGCACTTCTATGCATTTAATGCACTTTAACACTCAGTGCCAAAATTATGAAGCTATTCCCCAAAGTGTAGAAAAACCTGTTCTAAATAAAAATAACTTTAGAAGGTTGAAGCACATAGAATCGTTTGAATTTCATATTTTTAAATAGAATTTATTGTTATTTTTACCAGTTAACATTATTTAGTATTCTGAGTACGTTATATCATTAATATAGGACAGATATCGGAAAATCAACGGCAATCTCTGATTTGATTATTGCTTGTAAATATGATTTGATTTGATGTAGCAGGTGGAGTGCAATACTACTGCGTGAGCAAACAAAATGTAAAACACAATGTTGTTTTTCATTCGATTTTAGCTTACGAAACTTTCTTACTCCATTTAACCAATGGTTTAAATTTTGTTGTGTAAGTACCATGTGCATTTAGTGCATTGGAATATACTCCTAGGTAGATTTTACTGGCAAAAGTTGTACTTGTGTGATTCATGTGTACTTAATTATTTAAGAATTTATTTTCCACGCTGTGTTATCGCATCTATTTATCTTCCTTCTGTGCCGAAGCTTTTTACGTCCAAATATTTTTACATGAACATTAAGAGTCGTGTGTCCAGTTGAATTTATTCTTTATGGATGTGTTGAAATAAGTACTGTTATATTATATCTGTCGTATTGTGAGAATTTCCTGGTACATAGTTGGGCTGTTGGTTATCTGCGTTTGTATAGTCCAGAACATCTGCATAATATTGCTACTTATATATTTTTAAGGAAAATAAAGACGAGCAGTTGTTGTATTTCTTGTTGTTCTGTGCATTTTTCTTTCATTTCCATCATCAGCATAATTGAGAACTTTCAACTGTTCAAGGAGTACTGTGTTGTTACTTGCATGCTTTTTACTGTCGAAGGATTTTTGCCGTTGGCTTTTGATCCCTGAATTTTCTTAGTTTTGGCTCCATATGAACGGACGAGTTTAAAAATCAACGAGTTGCACATGTACTGTACAGATAGATACATTTATACTGCTATACGTTTTGTTATGCAAGTAGAAGAAAGAAAGAAACATCTACTTGAATATTAGTTGGATTATTTATTATATTGCGATAAGAGTGGTTTGGTTGTTGAAATTGTATTGTGTATGTCTTTGCAGCTTGTCTTTACGTATTTACGTATGTATTTATTCAAAGACTCGGTCAAGGGGCACGTGCCACAAACATACCCATTTCTTGCCAAGACACTTTTTGAGGGTTGAAGCTCTCATAACACATGTGGCGTTATGAGAGCTTTATGTTATATGCACCAACAGAATATAAAAGTGAGTGAGAAGAGGTACTTATACTTATACATTAACAAACAGGAAAACAAAGACACTCTCGTGTGCTTAATGTACATAAGTATGTATACTAAGCTTTACAGATATTCATCACACACATAGAAAATAAAATATAAAGAAGTTAAACAGCTTATAGAGTAGCGTTTATGTGATCCCAACCAACCACCTGTTTAATTCGTACAGTAGTCACAGTAGTAGCGCACGCTTCTATACAATGCTATTTTCACACTAGGAATTACAACAACACTTAAAACCACAAAAAACCTAAACTTAACAAAATTCCCTAATATTAGCAAAATAATATCTGTTTTGTAATATTATCTGTTTGTAAATTCAGTTTGAATTCATATCAATTTGACTGTAAACTAAATCGGATGGAAATGAAGCATTTTTAATACTTCATAAAACAGAAATCCTAAAAAATATACAAAAAAAAATTTTCATATAAAACAAGAAACTGCGAATGCATGGTCCTAGATAGAACACACCAAAATGAAAAGGGTGACAGTGACACGTGCTTGAAGGTTTGCCTTCATAATTAAAAAATCTTTTTTTTTCTCCGAAATAATTAAACTGTCCTTATGTAGAAGAGATGCCTATATGTTATTATGTATTCCTGGTATAAACGCAATCGGTGCATGCTTGCATGATGTTTTCCCTATAGATACATTTTTTCTTTGTGTCTATCCATGTAGCACTTCACTCACAATTACAGACTACACGTATAAATATTTCGTAGTTGTACGATACAAATCCCTTATAATTTTACCTTGACATAAACCTTTTCTGTTTCTGTGTAATAATTTTAAGGTGAAGGATTGTATATAGGTTTGTGTAGCATATAAATGAGGGATAATAATATTAATATTATTAGTAAATGAGGGTAAAAGTTTTGTTAGTGATAGACTGATTGTGTATGGAGGTAGGAGTCAGAGTCAGGGAAGGCACAGGCGGGGAGAAAGAGGCAATGTGCCAGCACACGTTCTCCATATGACGGGTCTTTCTTTACACACAGACGACCGACCTGGCACAGGTGACCTGACTTGATTATTTTTTCGCGTTCTTCTTGTTGGCTTCCCATGTTGTCCGTGCCATGACGGTACTCTGTTCAAAATTACACACACAGACTACAGAAAATGACGATACTGTTCTGTCTCCGTGTATATTGGAAGGGTGTAGAATTATAAGAACGATTTTACGATTATTTTACGATATACCTATAACATCCTCCTCAGACACTTATTAACGATGTGTACATATGAAACGATACACCAGAGCCATGTACTAATAATATGATAGCATCAAACTTTGAATTGCTACTTTACTACACACTCACCCACCAACCAAGTACTTTTCTAGTACACTTTCAGGAATAGCCGTGTGTTTGTGTAGTAATAAGGTATAGCTTCTATGAACTATTACTAATCTGTAGGCAGCATCTGCCGATTTTGGATTTTCAAACGGGAGACCAACAGCATTCTCCTATTAACACAGACAATGAGCAGTAGTGTAATGTAAAGGTTAATAATCGAATCACTACTACATGCTGCTAGAATCACATACTATAAAATACTAATACGGATAGATGGACTAGTACCATTGTGTTATTGTAGTTACTTATAAGTAATATGATACTCTTATGTATTTTTAGGCCAATTTAAGTCACTTGATCATAAAAAGTGATGATACCCCAAGTGTTTTTCAAAATTTCACTAATTGACTAATTAATCATTTTAATTCCATAAAAAATCTATTTGTTGAAAATAATTTTATACTTCATATTAGTAATGCAGGTACTTTAACTGTCAATACCATAGATTGCATTTTCTAAATTTTCAGGAGGTTACAGAGGTTATAGAATTTACTATGCAAAAGTTGTCAATCTTACAACGGGTTACATACAATTGTTTCAAATTGAGTATGCCATCTTTTATTTTCAATACAATAAATTGAATAAACTTTTATTTTTGATTGATGTACCTATACTTTGGATTATGAATTATGAGGAAGGATTGTTTCTGCATATCTACTTATGAAAAGCACAAAATACCTAATAATCCTGTAAGTATTATGTAATTTGGATTATTAAAGAGCAAATTACCACCAATACTACATTTGTTCCTATGTAGCTTTTGTTGTTGATTTTTAACACAGAACAGTATTACGACAGAATTTATAAACATGTTTCGACAAAATTTAGCTGGGGCAGCTATATAGAATTTTATATAATTCGCATATGTTTACGTTCTCTTGACTAACTTGACTTTGATTGTAATTACCACGAATCTGCACAGAGGCTCGTAGCTTTAGAATAGTAAGTGAATTGGAAAGGAATGGGCAAAAAATTGATCGTGCGAAATAAAATCTTGGTCGCAGATGACGATGTAGCGATTAGAATCGCAACGTAGCACAGATTGTAGGTACATAACTAATATATAAGTCCTTATAGATAGTGGGCAGACAGGTACGTTAAAAAAATTATTGAACAGATTGAAGGAAACCTCTGCATCTGTTTATCGCAATGTACATTCATCGCAGTAACACAGAAGTATAGCTGGTCTACCTTGCTGCTCGTTCTCTCTCTCTCTCTTTCTCTCTCAAGTCTGAATTGTAGCCTTCAAATCAACTCAACTGCACAACTGTCACATTCCCACACACATTTTTAATTTTTCCAAGCTTCATGGGTAACTGAACCGAAATGCTCAGCCTCAGCTCACAAAACTGGACTACCTGGTGGAGGATTTTTAATACAAACAGCATGTGCTATCATATCAATATATGTTTTTATTATTTCCTCATCCAAAAAATAATCCTGCATACAAAAAAGTAATCTTCAATTGCCTATATACCAGCTTATACTACATATATCATATACTCCATGTCTACCGCACTTAAAGCATTTACATTTACATACACAGTCTAGTTATTAACGTTAATAATGTCAATAATGCAATAGTTACCCAGATTTCATTAAAATTCAAGATAAAGTTTATAGAAAGCAAAAAAGCGACACTCCACACCACCAGGAGCTACCAGGGCAAAAGTAAAATATATAAATTATGTTGCAGATTACGCATTAATTGAGATAAGAGATACACTTCTCCATTGTCTGTTGTATCATTCTAAAGTTTCAGTGTCATAATTGACCTAAAAAAATAAAAGCGAAGATTATGCAGTACAAACATTCCTTTTGGCTATATAGGTAATTGCTATACGTTTGTGTTATCATATCACATAGTGTGTAGAGATTTTGAAGTGTTTTGAACTCTTGTCTGCTGTTGCAGACTGGAAACAATAGAATCGTCACTTGGTCTTGTTTAGTTGTAGTAGAAGTAGTAGTAGTAGTTGTAGAAGAATGAGTCGCATGGTAAATATGTTGTTGCAGGAGGAATGAGTAAACCAGGAGTGATGGCATGACACGGCAGCAGCAGCAGAAGAAACATTAACAGCAGATTGCAGATTAGAAATCAAAGTTGCTCGTCGGGTTCAAGTTTACTCTTAGAAAATCCTTTTCTGCTGACTTTTCTTCTATGGTACATATACAAAGAGATGCGTATATAGGAATTGTACTAGAGGTAAGTAGTAGTCGTAGTAAATTGTAGTTCTAGTATATGCCAGACAACAGCAGTGCTGTTACAGCAGTCATCTTCTACTATCTGTACGTACACATTTGAAAAATAGTTTTAAGCTTCTGCTTTTGTACAAAGGAGACATAGACAGACGGATTTCACCTTTTTGTTTGTACTTACTTACTTAGCACTTCGTCCGACAACATACTGTACGCACACTACTACTACTACTAATGTTAATATACACTAATACTATTTACTACAGGATATTATAATAATATAAAGATGCAAAGATAAAGTTAATACAGAAGATCTAGAAAATATATTCATAGAAGAGAAGACAAGATGCAGCTTTAACATATTCCTATTCCATCCACAGGGGCCAGACAAAAGGCAATTTATTTCTTTTCTGCATAAATTGCTCCGAGTGCGATTTTTTTATGCAAATATGAATATTTTATGCATAAAGTGCGGTGAGCAGGTAAAATACACACACGTAATGAAATTCATAAGCAGAAGTCAAGTACCCTGACCTGTGTGCCTGATCCTTTAGTTGCACAATCTCACTTTATTATAATATTTGCTCCTTCTGGACTTATCTCTTGTAAAGTAAATTATTGCTATTATTTATTGCACGACTACTGTTCCTCTATATCTTAAGCTATGTACCTTTATGTACAAAATATATACGCGTGTGTACTTATATATTACAGGGTAGGGAAGAAAAGACGAAAAAGTCGATTGAACAGTAATACTGTACGTATTGGTAGTGGTTTGCAGTGTTCTTGGCCGTTTCTGTCGTGTATATCGAAATCGGAGGTAGCAGCTATAAAGTTTTAAGAAAATAACACCTGCCTTGGAAATAACATTGTTATTATTCTTCCAAGAACTGAAATAAATCCTGAAGACAAGCTGCACGAGACGAGCACAAGCTTTTTAAAAGCCCGTCTGTTGATATTAATATGTACAAAGCATTGTGCTCCATACCTGTGTTTTAATACACACACTTAAATTCATTTGGGTTATACTTCATACACCTTCAGCATAATAATATTATTAACATTACACACAAAGCAAACAAAACCAGCACCTTCGCGAGTATTGTATAGTATTATATAAATTACACTTATACTTGCACATGAACGCATGTTAAAGGAAAACTTTTTAAAAAGCTAAAACGGAGAAGCTCGTCCCAACTGAAAGAAAAAGAAATATGCCGCTTGAGACTCTCTTCGTTGCGTAATGGCGTGGAATATTCAATTCATTTCATTTAAACCATCTCTTTCCCAAGTTTATTCCTTCCACTCTAGGGAAAACAGATAAGGCCAGTGTTTTATAAACACGAACTTTATTAACAAAAGTACAACAGGCACAAGCAGAGCTATAACAAAAAGATTTTCTTATGCAATTCCTTTAATGTTAATCCTTCCTACGCATTTACATTACATCATGTACATAGTTAAGCTTGTAAAAGTATGAGAGTATAGTGGGGATAGTGTAAACACGGGTTAATATTTAAGTCAATCTACAAAGAAAAGAAAAGAATCAGAAAACAATGAGCATTCCCACCTACAGAGCTTCTTTTGGCAGTTTGGAGAACCCTATCGAATGCTTTCCTCTCGTCCTTCTCGCGTCATCGTGTCATTCATAACACATTCTCTTGCAATACACAAAACACCTAAAATACCCCTACAAAAATACTTTTTCAAACTTTTCTCTCCAGTACCATCATTATATTCCTTACAGGCAACCTATAACACCACGAGTCTCGTTTTTAACTGTTACATTAAGAAAAAGACCTCCAAAAATATCTTGTAAAGGAATAACGAGAAAGCTACCACCAAATATATTTCTATAACATAAATATCTGTCTGATTACATTTTACATACAATAGTACGTCTCAGAGTAGTACAATTATCGGAATTTATACGTTTTTGACTTGAGAGTGTGTCTGAGACGGGCAGGTGTAGTAAAAAAGAGAGAAAAGACGAAAAAGAGAGACTGTAGAAGAAAAGGTGCCAGGCTAAGTAGAAGAAGAACAAGAAGGCAAAGCAACTGCAGAAAAGGAACAAGCTGTACATAACTAATGACAAGACAAATGAAAAAAGTCGAAGCTGGTGCTGCTTTAAGGACAAGCTTCTTCGGACAGGACAGCATGTTAACTTGAGTTATGTTATTTTCTCATTGTCTCTCACTCGATCACTTATTCCATTCTCCACCGAACCGAATCCACCATACCAACAGCATTTAACAGTCAAACCCATAAGAAGTAAGTCGAGTAGTGTCGGCCGAATGTATAAGAAGCCGACGAGGACGTTGACGACCACGATGACTGTGCCATAGACAAATAACCTCTTCTGGACAGACTGGAGTGTGTGTCTCTACATTTTACAGCCAACGGGTGAAATGAACAGCGTAAGAACTACTTGCCCATGATAAGATTACCATCGCAGATAATAACTATTCCGTCACAAATACACACACGCTTATAATATATACTTCTTATGTCTCCGTCTATACACCGTTGCATTCCGCTTTTTCCGTTTTCTTCTTTCTGCTGTTTATTATCAGATACAGTGTAACTATATATGCACACTGGCACACTTGTGTGTAAAAATAGGAGTGCAAGGGGAAACTGATATAGATTGTGAAGTAGTACCTGTATGTATGAATGCATATGTACCTTTAAACAGAATAGAAAAATTTATATGTAATGGAGCGTCCGGTGGGGCACGCGTCTCCTATTAAAATTTTGATACGCACTGTCTTCTTCAGGAAAGAGCAGCTACCCTACCCGTTTTTTATGACACTCATCCACCACACACGTTATACCTTATATACAGCATAAACTTACTTTGTAAGTGAAAACAATGTGGCCAAAGTCCATAGTTGTGTTTTTTAACGTGTACGGCTTTTTATACAGGTATATTTGTATAGCTTATATAAATACGCACACCGGGATAATTATAAACACTTTTGGCTATTTTTTAGTTGCCAATGGGTAGGAAATGTATTTAAACATAACGTAGGTCGTGTGTATAGGGACTGTGGTCTTTTATCTGTATAGCCATGTGGGTTTTAATGTAAGAAACTGTTTCAGTATATAGATATAGATCGTTGCTATTCTATTACTGGCCTTATTAATAACCCGTTGCTGTTAAGTCTCCTTTAGCGTACTCATAAATACGGTTGCATATAGGTAAGGTACGATTGAATAAGCTAATACAAATACAATCATACCGGAATATTACAGTAGTTATATGCAGATACAAGAATATCCTTTTACTCATTACTGTTACATGTACTTTTTAATGCATAGGAAGAAAGGATAAAGTTTTTAAATGTGTAACTATAAGATAGTATTATTAGTTGTAGTGGTATAGGAAGTAGAGGATGTATATCTATAAGTTGCACGTGTCTTTGTCAGAAAAGAAGAGCCAGGCCCTGCGATGAAGTACCTAGATACCTGCATCATTATAATACAACAGAAGGTATAATGGCACGAGTCGCATTTCACATGTTCTTAACCAACTTTTATATTTTATATTCTATATATGTGAGCAATCCAAGTTGAAAAATCATATTAGTATTACTATAACCCAATTATTATGAATTGTATGTAAAAAATCCATTGCAAAGTAATATAATATCTCGACTGGATCATCTTACAAAATGCACGTGCTTCCTTACTGTTAAAACGGCTCTGGCATAAAGTATTTAAGTAATGATAAACCAATTAATGACTATTTCCAGGTAATTTTGTGTATTAATAAGTCTCATGAGCTTCATTTGGATAAAGTTGTATATTTTACTTAATAGCCTTGTCCTTACAATTATAAATGTTGGAGTAGAGTATTTCGGGGAAGAGTCAGCCGACATAATGGCACGAGTCATGTTTCACATGTTCTTAAGCAATTTATGTTCTTGCAATGCAAATGAAAGAAAATCATTATATAATTTATGAATACCCAATTAGTATGTATGGTTAAATTGTATATAGAGAATTATTTGCCAGGTAAACATCTGATCAAGCTACACGTGTTTGAATGCAGGTCTTGAAATCGGCTGAGCATAGATAATCCAATTAATTGTTATTTTCAGGTAATACTGTGTATTAATAAGTCTCGTGAAGTCATTAGGTATATTCAAATAGCTTGCCCTTACAATTAAAAGAGTATTCTGAGGAATATCTTGCCGTTTTCGGAAACCAGCCGTATGAATTAAGATGTAAGAAGTTCCGGAATACATGACCTATGCCACATTTCTATAACAGTCGTATCACGAGACATTTTCAGCAAGGTTGTTCATAAATAGCATTGCAATATTGCAAATCGTTTATTGTTCGTTTATATTTTATGCTAGTGTATTTAATTTTAGCTTTTATCAATTTATCACGAATTCTTTCCTGTAAACTTGCTATATTGAAAAGATCAAACCTTGAAGTTTGTTCATTGCACTTATTTCGGCCTTCACATTCATGCAAAAACATTTGTGAGACATCAGCACGGTTATTACAAATAAGAACGATTTTGATTGTGAATCTCAATGCAGCAATACAAATGCTAGTTAATACAGATAGTAATTGAAGCCATGAGACGTATAAAGACAGATTTCAGCGGACGGTCAACTTTGACCTGTCATATAAGGCAAGGAATACTTAAAGGCTGTTATTTTCCATGAAAATTAAATGGATTGTCGAAATGTGTCTTTATACGTCTCACGGTTTCAATTACTCTGCCATTTAACCCCTCTGCAATTCCCGAAGGATTCCACTTTCACACCTAAAGATTTCAAGCACTGTTTTCATTAACTTAAAGATCAAATGAGGAAATTTTCATGGAAGTTGCTTCTTTGTGTTAACTGTGCGATATCTTTCTCGTTTTTGTAACTACATACTGTTTTTCAGAATCTTAGTTAACGTATCAACTCATTTATGTAAAAAAATTACTTTCATACTCATCACAGGATGATGAAATTCAAATATTTGAGTTCATCTGTGTATTAATGCAGCATAGCTTTTCTATGACTAGAGCCGTAACTGCAATTCTATCGATGATGCCATCCTGTGATACTCATGATACATCGTCATATATTTCTAAAATTTCGCTTTAGCGACATGAGGCACACAAATGTATTTCCAAATCGATAATGTAAATTTAGAAGTGTTAGTAAATGAAAATTATGTATAGGTATTAGGTATGTATTTAAATCAGCATGCAGTGAAATGTGAGAAATGAGAAAGCACGGGAAGAGAGGGAAACACGTGAATTGATATTGATAGTTTCCTTACTTGTTTTCTATTTAAAAATCTAAGAGCTTATTTTTAACCTCAGGTACTAATAGGACATCGTACCTTCTTTATGATCCAATAATCACGTTTGATAATAGATTTTCATATATCTGATAATCTGATTGTATAGATTTCTATTTAGTCTCATAGCATTATAGTTATTATCTGTATATATAGGCACTGGTAATCATAATTGGGATTTTATCACAGAATGATGCCTTTCACCTTCTATCGTTAACTGCGCCATACCATGTCCTACACAACAAACGTCATATCACACACGTATCCTCCCACTTTGACACAAATACGCCATACCTACGTACATTGTCACAAGTTGCCCCTACGTTGTGTGAATGACAATCAACTCAATACCTATACAAAGCACTGATTGTCAGATATTCCCAGTATACCCGTTATTGATAGTTAGTAAGTAATGTTATGTATCATGTCCCGTGCCAATGTAGAGCAACACCAACAGAAATTTAACCCTATCATATGACATGATCCTGAGTTCTATATTTACATTAGAGTCTTGAAGGTAGGTAGTCGTTATATATTGCGTGATTATTAACTACAGTGGTAGAATAAGCAACAACTACTACAACAGCCGTGCGTAGGTGACTCGTGCCACTTAAATGCTTGAATTTGCCTTGGCTTTTGAATACACATGCGATACTCTAATAGAGCATAGCATCGTATCATCACTCACGGCAAAAATACGCGCTTAAGAAAGAAAAAACAACGCTCATCTGCTGTCCGGTTTTTTCTCGTGTAATAAACAGAGATAGGTATAATACTGCTGCTAGAAATGATGCCACACAACAACCAATAAACCCCTTCGTTTACATCGGCTACCTTACACCAATCATTTTCTTCTATTGTTTCAATTCTCAGCACACGTAACGGATAAGGGTATATAAAATCATACACTCTTTCGTTAACACAGTATAATTCACTTATACTATACACAAACAGAATTTTGCTTTTATTAACGTTCAACAATAAATTATAACGTTGAATTGGCAAAAAAATTGTACCTATATACTACTCGTATAAAATTTACATACAAAAAATGAACTCTATATCAAGCGACCTTTATTAGAGCAGCCTTATATTGGCTCTACATAACCAAAATTTCGCTTTAACCGCTTTAATGTTAACAAAGTAAATTTCTTTGCATACAAATGTGCTTGGCTGTATATAAAATTAAAATTACAACTAAATAAATGTAAGTACACATATACTATGCTACTCTTGGTGAATTTATGCTCTGTCTGTGCACTTTAAGCTGTTGGTAAACGTAAAAACACAATCTGTGTGTTACATTGAATAGTTTTTGATTGCTGTATATGAGAAAATAAGGAAATAATTACAGGAGCTGTTAATAAAGGTGTAGACGAGGAATACATCATGGAAATACATAATAGTAGTTTGTTAATGAACATTAGTACACAAAAGAGAGGATTCAACCCTATGGCTGTAGCTTTATCAACCTTAACACACAAAACTAGTGCAGTAGTAACTACAAACAACATAGATTCGTGTGACTCATGTTGTATTCAAGCAAAGAGAGAGAGAGAGAAACACAGAGAGTGAAAGAAGATGCAAAGAGAGACAGAGAGAGAGGGGCACGAGCCGTGCTCATCATCCTGAGGAAAAAAAGCAGCAGGACGGTACACACACTTGCCCTATCCCACAACGTTTTCTGAAGCTACCCAACCACTACTCATCGACAGAGGCAGTGTAATGTATAATCAAACCGAACAAAAACTATTAACTACCTGAGGTCTGCTGCTCTGTGTGCTTGGTTTGTAAAAGTGTGTAGAGTGTATCATCATAAGGGGAACTGTGTATTTCTGCGTCAGGTGTCAATCGGATCCGCTCTTCTTCATATTAGACTCACTTATTACGACCAGAGAGCTCCCTTCAGACTGCACCACAGCAGATTATCGCAATAAACCACTTTTTCTATAGGAAAAACTTCAAACGGTCTACATACGCATTTTACACAAACTCTGTACGCAACGAACGACAGACGTACGCTGTACCTACTATATAAAAATATTCTATATATACCTATACTACTACTGTATTTGCTGTTATACCATATATACAAATATTATGCATGTGGATGCCTGAGTGGTAGAATTAATGCTAGTAGTATGGTAGATTCAAATAGATTGCTTAGATTGCCCTTTGCTGTGCTTTCTACTACTTGCTTGTAATCTAAATACGATGAGCAATCTTGTGTTGTGTATTAGCAGAGTTCATTTGAAATTATACTGTGTGTGTGTGAGCCACACGCTGTATCCACACGAACGATGTGCATTTGGACGAATAGTGGAAATAAGTTGACTTGACTTGCTTTACCTTAACATATGGACAGACTGACAACACATGCGGACCCATTCGAACACCAAGCCAAGCTGCCCATCCATTATAATGTGATGTGCTACCTGAAGACTTTAGAAAGCCATCCCATGTTCAAGATTCTTGTAAAAAGACACTCAGAGAGAGAGAGGTAGAGAGAGAGAGAGAAAAGAAGACTATATAGTGACTTATATAAGTTGTACAGGTATATGTAGAAGTTGAACTTGTATAATGGACTATTAAGTGTAACACAGGGCATCGGCATCAGTCCTCATCTCATCATCATGAAAATATGATGCTCCCTTTAATTTATCCAACTGTTACCTCACGAAAAAGCAAAGAAGTACCTTATTCAAAGCTCTCTCCGTTGACTTGGACATACCTCTCCTCGTATTTTATCTGCAACAGACCATCTTTCATACATACAAAGATTTACCTACACATTACATTCTACTATACGTATATAACTCTTGTAAGTAGTCCAAGACATATTGCAATGTGTTATGTATGTGGAAGGAAAATATATTGTGTGGATGCCTTATGTTATTTTATCGTAATTATTTTTCTCCAATCTTTATACTCACATATGATCCTGCAGAAAAATGTATTAGCCGTTTGTTAGCAAGTTCCATTACATTAATAGGAGCAGAAGCCACAACTCCTACCTGTGGAAGCTCTAGTAATAGTTACTAGCTTTTGTATTTAATGCTGTATAACTCCTGTGCGTATGCTAAGGACACGATTATTTTGTTAACGTTGGTATTAGCAAAAGTATAGATGAAGAAGCCTAATAGGTAACTCAAGCCAGTCACGTCTTTTATATGGTGAATAGGACTATACCTGGAAGAAAACCGAAGAAGAAGAAGCACACGCGACAGAAACAATTCCTGTATAGGTAGATATACAACTTTTGATGTATTAGGTAAATATAGGAGCTATACATACAGGGAAAGGTAGTAGAACGTAGAAAGGAGGAGGATGAGTAGTTTTGTAGTGGAAACACATGGATGTAGTAGTAACCGACTCAACTCATCATTATCATTATCAATTGTGTGTACACACATATGCAAGCTAGGACTTTTGAGCTACTGCTGGTAGGTATATAGATAAAATATCGACGACTGTGCTCCGACAATACAAACTACATGATATTTCAGAGATAAACGACGACGGAGGATTCAATATCACCTGCTCTCTCTCTCTAACTCTTCTATTGTGTTCTTCCAGTACACGTAAAGTGTGTAGGTACCTACTCGTCTCATGTTGTTGTACATCTGACTCAAATGATACTTCATGTGTTCTTTTCAAGCTTAATACTGATATTTTGTTTTTATATACGGGAGTTGGTCTGTGCCGAGTCTCATTTTGTACCTGTGTGTGTATTTATGAGGATGAGTGCGACTACAATACACAGATTAGTAGAAATATCAAACAACTTCCCTGTGTGTGTGACTGTGAGTGTAATCTCAAATACAGATCGTCATTCTACACGGTAATAACAACAGCTACGAGTAAAAGTTAACTGTCAGTGTGTTTTTACTCTTTCTGCAAGTTAAGAAGAGTAGAACGTGGAGGTGGAGAGAGCGCATTTTAACAGTGTGGGGTAATCCCGTCAGTTTTCTACCGGTGATTCAGTCTCATCAGGTTCAGACGTAGTTTTGACTCCGGGAAATCATCCCGTTGCGGAATACCTTGTCTATGAGACTTGTAATTGTGTGGAAAGTGAAGGAAAAAAAGAATTGGACAGTAATTCATTACTATAGTGCAAGGAGTGAAGAAAAAGAGACAACCCCTACGCTAATTCCACTTTATACAATTTTACACAAAGCAACGCAAAACCACTTGCCTTAATAGGATTTTCCTATATACAAATATTTACTTTGTCAATTCCGTCGACGACATAATATATTTATATATTTCTCAAATTCTCATATAGTCAACGAATAATCCGTCCCAACATCAAATGCATTAAAAATGCCGTATTAACCTATACACTTTGCTACATTTGTAAAACATTTATACATACAAATAATATCTACTACTTTCGTGAAATATTGTATACATTTGAAGAAATACCTATATGGAAAAAATCGTCCGATTTACAATAATACACACTCAGTGCATAAAATATAATAAAAATACTACAACAAGTATTTTCCTCAAGTACAAAGCTACAACCAGGGACAAAACTTCTACACACTACTGCATTACGAACCGTATTGGGAAAAGAAAAGAAAACACTTGATGAAAGTGCTAGCGTATATACAAACCCGACTTGTTTCTCAATACATATACGCAAAGCAACAGTACAAATATACGTGTAGTACCTACTTGTACTCAATTCGCTATAAAATACTTTAGTGTATGTTTTAGATCAGATCAGAGAATAATAATGCCTTCATATAGAAATCTACCTACCTACTGTCAATTTAAATGACGAAATTGAATTGAAATCCATTTGCTCCGTCCTATTATACGTATATACGTAATACACATAAACACTTGCTTTATTTGTGTTGGTGTGGTGCATTCGGTTTTATTAAGAAGAGAGCGACACAGAAAATATATGTTTGTATAAATACACACACAATCCGCAACAAAAAAGAGAAAAGCAATTGAACTGACTGTCTGTGTGTAAAGTAAACAGTCCCTATATAATACTTCATACTTCGCATATCGTCGTGAGTAGAAAAAAGTAGAAAAATTCAGTTGAGTGCATTAAGCCTGGAATTTAAGCGATTGTATATGTATGTATGGATTTTGATGTAATACGTGTATGCCTATACATACTCATGTACTGTCTGAGAAACATCAACCTTATTTTGCTCTGCGTTTCTTATGAATTTTAAATGATTTAACTCGGTTCACAACGAATACGTTTATTTTCGCATGAGAGTAGTGGTCGTGCCAGACGAACTGGAGTCACCCATATAGCAAACCACATACTATATGACGCATATACTATATAGTACTGTAAAATACCCGCAAATATACTGCTTCTATTTTAAACGGAGTTAAATAACCACTTGGCTCGGGGAAACTCCCGTGAGAAAGCTCCAACTACTAAAATACTTCCACATAGCCATTATCTGCGTTGAGAAAGCCAGAAAGATAGTTTGAGCGTTTGTTGTGTGCAGTACATGGAAATGTGGACTTGATTTGAGTGCATTTGCTTGCATTGCATTTATGTGTACCTATATGTATGTGGATTGGATGTGTGTGTGGAGAAAATACATTTTCACCGGTTGGACTGTGGACGCTTCAGTGTTTTTATGTCGCATATGTCCTCTGTATACGTAAAGAGGTATAGAGTGGCTCGACTCGTCCGTTTCTTATGAGAATCACACCCGAGAACTGTAAAGCATACCCCGGAGTACACACAAAGGTTACTTTGTTGAGTTTTGTGTTTGGAAGTTGGACAGGGAAGGCTTAGAAGCGTTTTATGCACTACTTTGCAGTGTCCGCGTCGTTAAAACATCTCGAGTGAAATTCATCAGACAGTATTAGTTTACTCCTCGTCGCTCTCTCTCTCTTTCTGTCTCTCTGCGCTAACTTTTCCGTTGTAATAGCTACGCTCTCGACTTAATTGTATTATTGGCTTGCTTTGTCATCTCAGTTAAAAGCTTTTCGCTTCAACTGATTGCGTCGACAACGAATTTCCCAACAATCACACGTAGTACCTACCGTAGTAGCAGCAGCAGCTTCTTCGTCCGTAAATACAGTTACCTGAGACTGAACTCAACTCTGAGATGGATCTCGTCATGCCCAAAAATCTCAGCATTCGCTCCTACGAAAGATATAAAGGTAATTTTTAACTTTTTCTACTTTTTTGTCTTAAATACAAAATAACCGTACAAATGCACTATTATTTCTCACTCCATGGTAAACTAATAGACTACCATTAATTTTGTATTGACCACCTACAACAAAATTTTTGTAGCGTAGTATTATTATACTTTACTCAATTTAACAGGTGCCTCAAAGTCTTCGTCTGGTTTGCTTACTTAGTTTTTCTGTAATATTCGGTTGCATAAAATTACAGTTTCCACTAAAATTGCTTATCCGTTCAAGCTCTATAGCTTTTTTAATTTCGTGGTAGTAGGATTGGTAATTGCATGTATTGAGATTGAGACTGTACTACATATAGAATCTCATGCTAGTCATGTACGTGTACAAATTCTGCAAGGTTACTTTTACTTCTCATCAATATGAATGGGATTCGTTTAGTTTAGTGTATTTCTCCATTCTATGAACATTCGGTGAAGAACTTCATGTATGTGGGACTTACCCGTGTGTTTTACAAAAATTAAATATATGTAGTGTAATTCCACGACGATGAGTAGTGGAGTTTAGGCTTTGTCTGTACAATGTCTCATGAATGGGATACACATACCATATTTATGTAGAGAGACATAGACACAGGCAAGGCAAGGGAGAAAGATTTGAGAGCAAGCTAATACATGTTTTGTACATGTATGTGTCTGTGTGTGTGTTTGGGCAGTATAACTTTTAGGAGAGACCTACATAAGCATGCATAGGTATACTATAATACTAGTAGCATCACACTATATTTCCGTTCCATTCGTAATAAATAAATGAACGAGATTTTGTAATTAGGATTCACCCCTATTTCTGTAGCAATACGTGCGTTGATTGCTCTTACCTATGCATTTACCTATACGTCACTTCATTTCAGTGGCAATGACAGGAAAATCGATTCAAATCTCCTCTTAATAATAACACAACTGCATACATACACTAATACTCCTCCTTTGTAAAAACTGATAGCATTAAACACATTATTCTCCTAACATTTTTACTGTCTATATAGGCAATACCTACTATAATAGGTATATATATGAACTTATTAAAGTAGAATACACAGATATACCTTCACACATTAATAACCGTTTATAAAATAGACATGTAGCGAAATACTAAACATGAAAGCAATCTGAAATATTTCGTTCGTTATAAGAACCTATAATATGTAATGGTATTAGAGAACGAACAAAGAGTGCTATAAAAGGTAGACTGTCAAAATAGCAGTAATGATACGAAGAGACGGCTTAACTCAAATGAAAATGAAAGAATGGATTTTACAGACGTATACATTGCATGGATGGACATTGAGAAAAACGGAAAGTGCCTTGTATAAGTAGTGCATTGATATTATGCGAAAGAAACGGGATGAAAAATAGACGAGATTTTCTCCTTCAACTGATACTACTTACTTCAACCCCATGCAACTCTGGTAGATATGTCAAAATGTATGAAAGCTCAAAAAACACATACAAGTTTCCTACGTAATGTTCTTGCATAGGAAATGTAATATAAATTCAGAAGGACAAAGGAGAAGAAATGACATGACAAGTCTGAAAAGTGTCCCTGCTTAATTCTGTACTTGCAAAATTAAATGCCTATATACGCTATACATTGCCCATGTACAGTAATGAAATGTCAAAACGCTTAAGAAGATTCCCAAGTAATCTATCTGTATATAAAATGGGCAATTCTAACTGAAAACCGAATTGTTTAGAAATTCAACTGCAGAATTAGAATTAAAGTGGCGGTGGTATTTTTTAAGCCAAGGTTCTTTCATCCATCCTCTGTGCGGACAGCATGTTTTATATACCTGTATCCATCCATAATGTACTTGTGCATGTACATAGCTCCTAATGATCAAACCTCCAACTCCGTCAGCTTATACATTTTGTAGTATTATCGGTGCATCATCGTCTAAACACACAATTTCCGTATATGAACGGAGAAAGTATTTTTTCCATGCACCCTATCATTACCCTTGCATGAAACTCACCACTGTACTAATAATGAATACCTACCGGGTAGAATATAAGAACACACACTGCTCCTACAGTAAGTACGGGTAGTACAGGCATAATATATATGTCCGTATTCCGTATAGCTTTTCATTACTATTTCAGAAAACAAAGCATGGACTGCTATTACATATATCTGGGTTATTCTGTTTCAACGCTATACATTTCTAGAGCATGAAATCCGTTGATAAGTATATAGATTATATATATGCAGCTCCATAAAATATACTAGGAGCACATACTGTGTGCGTCTTCTACAATAGTAATACGTGTATTATCTCCATAATGTCCCCAGCAGTCAGTGCATTGTGAGTATAAATGTATGTAGAATGGTAGTATGACAGTTTGTGTCGAGAAACGTAATCGATTTACATCAATTATTAATTGCAGTGATTGATTACACATTTGGCTCACCTTCCCCGGTGCTAAACGGGAGCCATCCTCATCATCCTCTCCGGAATCGTCGTCATCCTCCGCAACACGAGTCAATGGGGCCAGCAGCCGCCACAACGTGGAATCCATACCGAATATTTTTCCAGCCTTCTTATTACAACTCATCATCCGTCCATTCTTCCGATGATAGAAATTCCCCGCCTTTAGTTTACAACGACCACGATCATCATCATCATCACCACCGTCATCATCATCACCTTCGTCATCACTCTTCCGACTCACATCTTCACCATCTTGACTCGCACTACATTTCTAGGAATAATCACAATAACAACAACAACACCATTCACGACGACTACCACAATAACAGCCAGAGCAGTTACATCTCCTCCTACGCATTCAGTCACAGTCCACCCGAATCTACAAACAGCGAGCATGAACATGAAACGTCCGAACATGAAGACTATTCATATCATCCCCATCATGATATTCATCGTCACAGTAGACACAATGGTCATATTGTCCATCTCGGACACCCTTCTCCCGTCCAAGACGAACCAGAGCCAGGTGAGCTTCTTTACTTTGAAATATTCTGAACAAGTCCGTATAGAATACTCGAGCTCCTTCAACAGACGCACACAAAGCAATAAATTTCTTTTCTTCGGTTTCGTAAGAATTTATACAGCTACAATTTCAACCGCAACCCTTTCTCCCTTTTTCAAGCATTGCATAAAAAGCATGTGTACTCTGTACATACAGTGTGAAACATAAGTTACAGAGCGTGCATTAATCCTACTCAACCCCTAACACTAGCCTATGCATTAAATCGGTATTTGTCGCACACCTTCCTGTGTCTCAAAAATAATTAGTTGGATTACAACTTGTTTTGGTAGTTTGGGGTTTTCGAGCATGCTGATTTCAAATATAGAATCCAAAATGAGATCCGGTTACGAATTTCACACTTTTAAAGCCATAAATCTGTATTAAAAATAGTTTCATGACTTTAAAGGTTTAAACAATGCAATTAAAGTATTTTTGTTGAGACATAGGAAAGAGTGGGACAAATACCGATTTAATGCATAGGCCAGTGTTGGAGGTTGAGTAGAATTAATGCACGTGCTGTGACTTTTGGTTTACTCTGCACATTTTAGAAGAGTGTGAACATAAAATACTAAAGGAAAAGAGATATACAGGTTTTTCTTGCATTAATCTTGATTATTAATTTATACATGCCAATACAAAGGGAGATAGAATACAAGGCACTTATCTTAAGTGTTACAGTAGTACTATGGTAAATCGTATTTTCTGTTTGGGTGAGTATTTATGAAAGGAGCATCTATATAGTAGTGGGAGAATGTGTAAGTTAAAGAAGTGGAGGGTTGTGTGTGATTGACTAAGTAAGTGACATATGGAAAGGGGCATGAAAAAGCGTAATGTAAGTGTAATGCAGTGAAATAAGGTAAAATGAGCATTTAGCCTTTTGTGTTGCTCTTGTAGTGGTAGACACACAGGCCGTGTGCTTAGAGCCATTAGAGACTAATCGATTATTTCCTTCTTTTATGTCAGAAGAATGTTGTCTGAGAGTTGAGTCGAGTGCCAGTGATATATTTATGTATTCCATCCATCTACCCATCCTTTTCTCTCTCTCTCTCTCTCCAGGAGTGTTCTGGTATATATCAACATGCACATACATACTACAGCTGTGCTCTAGTATACATATCCTATATAAAAGTATATAACCAGGTACTTTGTACTTATAAATATATAGCACGAATAGTGTGGGTTATTATACAGTAGAACGATTTTATTACATATAGTTAGAATGGAGTACACTTGAATTGAGAAGGAAAAGAGGAATTTAGTTTTTCTTTAATATTGTTTGCTGCTATTCATGATTATCTGGTGGGTTTGTTGAGAGTTGAGTTGTGTAATGGAAGTAGATAGCAGGTTATTCGTAAATTGAAGCAGCCCTGCAATTCCATTGCGGAATATACAAACACGGCAATATTATTCAATTTCAGAGTTTGGACTACCATATATATGTGGCACACTTGCATGTTGTGTCTCTTCTTAACTTTCATCCTACACTTACTTAAACCCAGAGAGACATGCACTCACTCATTGCCTTTCCCTTTACATACTTCATAGTAGTCGCAGTTTAGAAACCTTCTATCTCTATTACGTATGCATACTAGTATGAACACACAACACACGAAACTGATAGAGTGACATTGCATGGAATAAAATATTAGCACAAAACTATATTAGTACTATTCCTATATATACATGTGCCATATAAAGTACTACTACAGTTCCATAGCATTCCATACTAGTACTCCTATACTTTATGTATGTATTAATGTTTCTTATATATCTTGTAAGTGAATCGTGAATGCCGGACTGGTTTTATAAGTACAGTTTTAGGTAAACGTAGTTTGTATGTACAATAATGCATGCATGAACTTAGTTTGTGTGTGTATGAAGAATTCAGCTGTGTATTTGTACGGCTAAAGCTATTATGTACTTATATGCAATCCTATATAGTGGAGAAATATTAAACACGGGGTTAGATTGGATTAGATTGATGGGAATATGAAGTGAGACAGAAAGAGAGAGAGATATTTGAAAAAGAAAGTATGAAGCCGAACATGAGACGAAAAGAAAGCAATTCACTGTAGCTTGTCAATCTACTACTGTAGTAAGTATGTAGAAAACTATGTGCTGTAAGAGTTTGCACTAATCTACTACTACTATAGTAATGCTTTTCTAAATAAACTTTTGCCGGGGTTGAACCAACTTCCTTTGGCTTGACTCAAATCAACTCAACTGAGCTTTCCCAACTCGGACAAACCTTAAGCCAACAACACTTGTGAATAATAACTATTTATCTGTTCGCATTTCAAGTGAGTGATTTGATGGGGATGTCTATATCTATAATGAATGAAATGAAATGTTGTAAGAACCGATATATCCTCCACGACATAAATAAATACCACCATATTCCCTCTCTACATATATACTATCCCATATCTGTATATTTTATATTATGTATACAGATAGTAGCTCTTGCAATAATATAAAGTGACTAAATGTCTTTCCCCATCATCAATAAGACTTCAGAACTACTACGAGTGGTAAATTCCCTCTTAGTTGGCAAAGGCCTTCGTATGTGTAGAAAATAGAATACAAATACTATACTAGTACTACATAAACACTATTAGGGTAGTAGTAGTAGTAATAGTCTATTAGTTTTTGCAGAAGTATAGAGGTGGAAGAGTTTGCTGAGTAAACGTGTACACATTACTAAACCTGTGATTTCTTCATGTCTTTTATTATTACTATTGTAATATACTACGTATGTACATACCTTCCCTTATGTATATAGTACATGTATATATAACCTTTTCGTTCATTTGTAAAAGTGTCTACAGTGAAATGGGCAGCTGTATATACCTTAAACGCACAAAACCAGACATAAGGGACATATGAATTGTAGGTGTGGTGATGATAACATGAATTTGAAGGGAGATTATAGTACAATACGTTATTTGTTGGGAACACCGTAGTATTTCAGATAGATTATACTTTCTTATACACTTAGATTGTAGAATATTGCCATGAAACTGTTTATTAAATGTTTATAGTTGAGTTTAACCATAGGAGAAAAGTGTTTTGACAGGAAATGGTTTTAATTTGGGAAGCACTTCGGTATATTATATTATTGCAGGCAGAGTAACGTGGTTTTCATGGATTTTTCCTATAGAAGTTTTACACAGGGTGCATATAACATTGAATTTGTTTTATATGGTTATGAAATGAAGGAATTGTTATGGGAATTGTGATGAGGAGCTTTGCTTTTTCATACGTAGTCACTAAATTATGTATGAAGAGCATCGAGAGTTTTTCTTGTCTGATTTTTCTGTTGCTCCTGTGTAAGTCCTTGTCCTGTGATGTCCCTCAGTATAATATTGCATTGCATTCATAGCTCCTACTACTACTACTACTTGGATTCGATTGAATTTGATTGCCTCATTATTTATTCTTTATGCATACAATACGTCTGCACACCACTTACGTACTTTGCACGTAAACTAAACGACTGCTATTATCTATTTATATCAAATGTGCTTTACCTGTGTAGGCATATGTACATAAAATACAGAATATTATACTGCTCATGCAATTGAGCACAGCAAATTTTCCAATTGTATATGTCTACAGTATGTACTACATAAATACGACTAGAGCATTGCAAAATGAATTTAACTGCGCTGCTAAGAGTATTAAATAGAAAATGGCATTGTGCAAATCTAAGTACTCGGATTTTAGCAATAAGGTTAACTTAGTTAGGTGACTCATGCTGTAAGTGTGTATTTAGCATACGGGGTGTGTATTAAGAATATATTATAAGAGTCTGTTTGTAGAACAATTTCCAACTCGTGGAGAACGTCATAATATTGTAAATACTAAAATACTACAAACAATGCATGAGAAATACCTTTAGATTGATACTAGAGAAGAAAGGTATATGTAGAGACAAGACACAGCCTGTACATAATTTTATTTATGAAAAATACAATTACTTTAGGACACAGGTTACTTTTGTATGTGGACAAATATTAGTAAATAGTCTGTTGTACTGAAGCTGTTTGTACTGTACCACATTCATACAAATTTAATACAAATGCACATTAATATTGTAATGGTTGAAAAACATTGGCGAATCTGATCTGGGCTCAATTCTATCAAAACTGTATTAAAACGATGAAATGCTTCTATGTCCATTACAAATACAACTAAGACTGTGTATACGTACATGTACATTCCTGTACCTAATACCTGTAGTAAGTTTTTACATGTAGTAGTTACAAAAAATGCTTTAATAATAAATTTGGGGGTTTAATAATGGAGGAAAGTAAATTGAGTTGATAATATATTTATGAGCATTTGAATAGAGTTGTAGTAATAATTATTTATAGAGAGTTTTTTGTTTATTTTTTCAGATATGCCATTAAATTTAAGTACTAAGTCATCCCCTCGGTACAGAATCTGGTCTCCGGCGAGCGCGTTGGAAGAAGAGCAGCAAAAACAACAGAAACGCATTCCGGCCAATATTAGCACAATTATTTTACCCACGTCTGCACCTCTGATTGATACCAAAGACTTGATTCTCAATAATATTACCACGAATATTTCAAATAGCATTAATTCCAATAATAGTAACAACAATGTAGTTCAGATTGTAAGTAAATGCAAAACTTCTCCTGTCTCAGTCTCGTCATCTACGGAAATTAGCAGGAAAAGAACTAAAAAAGGTCATGGCACTTCCGTTAGAACTTTCCAGGTAAAAATTACACACAAATATATTATTTCTGTCCAATATAATCTGAAGAGACTGTCGAATGATTTTTATGAATGTGCTTTAAGGATTGTTCAACTTTTTATGATTTTCAGTGTAACCAATGTGGCAAAGCCTTTAAGCGTTCCTCCACACTCTCGACACACCTTCTCATTCACTCAGACACCCGTCCATACCCATGCCCTTACTGTGGCAAACGATTTCACCAAAAGTCTGATATGAAAAAACACACCTATATACACACAGGTAAATCATTTCTAAAAAATCCTTCTAAAAATACATATTTTTTAAATAATATCCTACAATGCCTTGCATTATTCAGTTGCATGCGTTTTTATAACATGAGGAAGGATCGAGCATTTTATATTTATCTTTTACTATCTTTTGCTATCAATATTTCATTGTGGAAACGGATATAGTTGATAGTAACACTATGTACAATCCACTTGGCAAACAGCTTGTAAATTTTTTATCGTAAACATTAGCCACGCATTAAAAGGCAATACAATTAAGGAACAGAACCACAATCACGTATGAATCACGATGCATCAATCTTTACAGGCTGATTATTGTCATAAATTGCAAATAGCTGTGCTATCCTTAAACATATAATTTTGAATAAACCTATACTTGTTCGATTTTGGTTTTTAAGCTTGTTAGCGTTAAATGTGGCATGCAATATCTGAAACTGTGAAAATTGTTTAAAAGTGATGTACAATACGTAGCGATATACAATTATAAAAGTAATCCAGATTGGATTTGGAAGAAAAAAGGACAGTGACTGCAAGAGCATGATATTTTTTCCACAGTTGACTAATTTTTATGTTTTTTTGTGTTTTTTGTAGGTGAGAAGCCTCACAAGTGTACAATTTGCGGTAAAGCATTCTCCCAGTCGTCCAACCTGATTACACACACCCGTAAGCATACAGGATACAAACCCTTCTCTTGTAATCTGTGCGGACGAGCTTTTCAGCGTAAAGTCGATCTTCGTCGTCACACGGAAACTCAACACACAGACTCTTGTCAAAATAACAATAATAATAACATTAATAACAACAATAACAATTCTCGATGCAGTGACACGAACATTAGCTGCGCTCATGTTTCCGAATCACAGATCAAGCAGGATTAACAACCCTTTTAATGTATATCCCTTAAAGTACATAGCATAATTATATAAAGGTAGTAAAAATTGACAGTATATATATATATACTATATATACAGAAAAATATTACACATAGAGGGAGGTATGTATAGAAAATAAATATAGTAAATCTCTTTTTGAAGAGAAAAGTAATAATTTCTTGAGATGAGTAATTTTTGAGAAACAGTTTCTTGAGAAATTCTAAAGAGAGCAACGCACACCAAAGCGAAAGCTTTTTAATTATCTATATACTATAAATGTTAGTAAAAAGTAGTCGTATATACGTAAAATCTTATATGATATATCCATCGTAAATCTATATCACTATAAATATGAAGAATACTAAATGCCTGTTACGGTACTGCAGTAAAAACTGACACATATCATTGAGTACAGAATCTACTAGGTACATTCTTAGTGTAATTAAATTATACATAACTTTTACACACTGACACTAATAACACTACAAATCTAAAAAGTCTCCGTCCACCAAAAAAACATTGTGTACCAAATAAAAGTATACTATACTGTATATAGATAAGTACCATATAATATGGTACCTATATATATTAAGTATATATATACGAATTAATATGCATTCCAAAAATTTACATAATTAATTAGGTACGGTATATAAAATGAAATATACTGTATATATCTATATATGTAGCATTCGTTGGTAATTAACTCTACCTATTTCTATGTGTGTAAAATAAACTAATTCTTTTACTACATAGGGATAGATATAGTTCATGAATAAAATAAATGTTAACGTTGTTACTTATTAATTTGATACTCCGCAGCTCAAAGTCAAGTGCCTTGATGGTTATCAACGAGAATTATATTTCTATATATATAAATTAAATATCCACGTGAACTCTGTGTTGAATAGTCTTAATATTTTTGTATAAATACTTACCTGTACTACTATATATATAAGGTATACCTATAAAATATGTGTATATATTCATGTAATGTATCTATACCTGTATAATGCGAACAGTAATATTTCTAGGTAATATTACTGTGTATATAGACAGGGAATAGTACATTCTTAATTGTTCAGTAACACATTTTTGTGAATTTTTGTTGATCTTTGTTTTAGTAGTCATTTCACGTCTCACATCTCACGACGTTTCCAAGAAAAATGCAAGCACAGTTTGTAGTGTTCACGTATAATATTATTATAACCTTAACCACCTATTTTACACTTGTAAAAGAATTGTAAGTAAAACAATACACCGAATTCACCAAAGAACTTATAAATGATAAGGTAGAATGTCTAATGGAAAGCTGAATGCAAGTATAGATAGTCCTGGTCGTTTACAAGAGAGAAGTGATTAAATTTTAAAATTATAAATGTCAAGAATTTCCAATTAGTAATAATAAATCAAGTACGACGATTTTTGGAGTGAGAGTAGTAAAGAAGGATTTTAGACGGTAGTAAAGATAAATGATAGGTATAGTTAACGGCATTTCAAATGCAAATATTAATTAAAACTGCAATGAAAATTGCATGTGTACTGTTAAGAGGGGAACAAACGTCTTCAATGTTAATAAATGTCTGTAATTTTTAAATATGTTTAAGAAAACCATTGTTAGATAAAAATAAGTGTATTATAATTGTACACTTAAATAGTTAGCATTCACAAATATTTACACAGATTACTTAAAAACGTATAGGTTTCTGTTTGGAATACAGAATTGGTTTTTGTAGACCAAAAATACAACTGCGTACGGAAAACATGGTTATCACATCAAAATAAAAGAAGCCACAATAATTTAGTAATGGAGTAATTACTTTGTTGTCAAATAAAACATAAAAATTAAGGAATTGTGTGATAAAACACAGAGAAATGATGTTAGAAAACTAAGTAGTCATTTAACTAAAAACTAATTGTCAGTTTAGAAAACTATAGGTACTATATACTTATATTAAAGATAATAACTGTTATAATACCATCTCATAATTATAATATGAAGAACTGCTACTATCTGTACTCTGTAGTAGTGCACATCATCATGATCACGACTAAATATTTACATATTACCAACACAAAGCATTTTTTAACTTATCACGTTATTGTTATATACGAAGAACACGTTTATGATATACTTTTGTAAAATATTTACTCACTAGTTTAGAATCTAACTGACCAAACACAAAGTTACCTTTGATCAGCCTTTGATATTTTCGAGAGTGGTTCTCAAGGTGCCTCTATCTGCTGGATTGGAAATGAAGAACGAAAATAATGTTTATTGTAGTAGAATTAGATAATTATACGATATACTATAAATAAATGTAATACTTAATTACTAAGTGAGATGAAGGGAGAAGCACTGATATAAGCACAATTATTGTTCATGTCTACTACATTATACTTAAAATACTTTTAGTACAATAAGAGAATTACTAATAAATGAACTTAAATGCATAATTTATGTAAAAAGCAAATGTTTAATGTATACATTTTAATGTTCCATCACAAAACGGTAAATAAATATTTCGCACATTGATACCTTCAACAATTACAGCCAGAAAATAATATTTTCTTACTCTATCAAATAATTAGATTCTACCTTTCTCTTTTCGGTTTACAATTAGATTAGAGTACAGATTTTTATCTCATGAATTTGAAAGCATTATCGTTCATTAATAAACAAAATTTTCTAAAATAATAACAATATTATTTGTGAAGTAACATTAGGAATCTTAAATGGTAAGGGCGATGATATTTTATGTACGAGAATATTTTTAGCGTAGACGCTGGATGAATCTTGCACTTTTTGACCAAGGAGCTTTGCAAACACATCTGGGTTCCTTATTTATCCACACTTCGTAATTGGATTGACAAATTACTTTCTCATTCGGACAATGAAACTCCTCCTGGCATTGCTTTGGGGTGTAGCCACATTTTGGATATGTATGTGGCACTTTTCTCAATAAAAGTATCCCTGCAGTTAAATGCATAACACATGAAATGCCGATTTCAAATGTCGCATATTGCACATTGACTTTAGTCTAAAGAAATGATATCTGTACGTACCTTGGCATGATTGTATGACCAAAGTGATGAAAATTAGAGTTGGGAAATTCATTAAAAAATCTTATAGAAAGTAAGTAAAATAGCGATTTCCTCTGTCCTTTATACACGCTTGTAGTTTATTGGATTGGGTTTATAGCAATGGAATACAAATTCAGTTCCAGTCTCAAGTGTTAATCCAACTTTAATTTTCTCTTCGAATAAGTTAGTTTCCTTCTTTAGCAACAACTAAGAAGAAGGATAAGAATATTAGTGTACGAACTACGAACGGTGGTAATATTAAATTCAACAGGAGGAAGTGTAAAATTCATTTAATATGTCAAGTTTAGTTTGCTCCACAAAAAACAGTACAACTACGACTAACCATGGTGTATGCATTGAATTGAAAATTAGATTTTTATGATTGACATTCATATGAAGACGGAAGTGCCCTGCCCTAGATTCACAAAAGTAGTACCTGTGTAGTGTATTGACTGACTTATTATGCTTCTTTTAACCCAATAAAGCCGTATCAATGTATTAAATTATCCTGACATAAGTAGTATTTTTGGACACTAATGAAAATGATACTATGTATAAAGTTTGAAGCCCGTAAAAAACAGAGCTGTAAATAAAAAGCAATTAGTCAATATGTCTGCCATGCGGGCAGAATTGCAGCATTTATTTTTCTGTTTTGGTCCAATTTAATGATTAATTGCTGCTCTTCGCTTACAAATGAATTTCAGCAGGTGAAGTTAACACGCACATTATTGAAGGAAACAATTTAAGATAATATGAAAGTTTCAATTTAATATAATGACTTGCACATTTAAACGCGCATTTTTAAATATATTTAACTATATACTAATGGCGTATGTGGAATTTTGAATGGGAGGGACTCAAGAGGTTTTGGGGTTCAGATTTAAAATAGGTTAAAGTAAATAAAATAGCCCCACCAGATTCCGAAAAAAGATTTTTTTTCGACAAATTTTTTTACCTCTTCCCCATAATCCTCTCAAGCCATAATTCTAAATACGACCTTGAATAATTGGACAATATGGTAAATCGTTTTTAACTGCATTCTCGTTCCATCCTTTCTGATTGCAATAAATAATTTGCTTTTACTTAATGTCAGCCTCTAGTACTATAGCTAACTTATTTACACAATGTCAAAGTCAAATTTTAATATCAATTACGAGCTCTTTTGCTAATAGAAAATTTTTATTATCAGTGTGGCAAAAGTGGTTTTTCAGTCTGAGTATTATTATTGCTACTTTTCTATACGTAGAAATTATGGCTGCAATTTTTGCTGAAAAGGAGGAAACTTTTTCCCATCAACTGCAAAATGAAATTAATAAAGCCGAGGAAAAATTAAAATCTGATGTCCTGAACAACTATATCACAGAGAATGGGATCCAGGAAGAATCATATAATTTTCCCAGATATATTCATACTTATTATCGGTACGGGTATTATCTTGGATTTATTCCGTTTCGATTAGTTTATGAACAAAATGGAAGAAACGGTAAGTACGTTCTGCAGTACAACTCTACACAAAAGGTAGATCTTTTTAAGCCACATATAGTATAACACACAATAATCTGCTTAACAATCCTTCTAGTTTTTAATTTTTAATTAGGATGTACAAAGGAAATAATTTTTTCACACTTCTAGATTATTTGCGCTATTAATTCTACTGGACTTACATTTTTCTCCATTTTAATTTTTCTTCGTCAAATATCAACAACGGTTTCATTACGGACTCCCGATTCAATATTTTTCTGCACAACAAATATTTGCTACACTTGTATGACATTAGTATGCATTTTTACATACTGGAGACATGCAAACCGTTTTGCAGATATTGTAAATATTTCAAATCCAGGCAATCCAGAAGTAAAACTAACTGTACTTCGTAGCAAACCTCATAAGGTACTAATATTTTTATAGTAATCAAATTATAATTATACTTAATAATAAACTGCCTATACCTATATAGATAGGTATACTTATACTACCTGTACTATATAAAGTGTTTACTAAAATTGAATCCTAACTTCTATATAATTTCATGAGTGTATATTTTATTCAGGGCAAAATTCTGCTTATAATTTTGATGTGCGTGTTATACACATTGTTGGTCTGCTTTAATGATTTGTATGTGAAACAATGGGCAACTGGACTGTTTGGATCACAAATTCGAAGTTTGACCCATAAAAATCTTTGGCTGATATTTCTACGCGATTATGCGAACGATGACGCGAAGGATTATTACAAAGGAGAGTTTCACATTGGAATTTATATTTTAAATTTCACAACAATGTACTTCTTCTTTATAAGGAATGTAATGATCAACTGGTTGCAGTTTACACCTCTGTTCATGGGAATATCAATATACGAAGTTACTTCTCGATTGTTGGAGAAAATGAAAGAAAATAATCTTTCAGTGCAATCAAAAGTAATCTCAGTCATTTTGTACAAATATTAATTTAATTTTTATTTCTCTTCAATCTAAGTTACCTGCTTTGTTATAAAAAACTAATCTTAACGAATTATGAGCATTTCCTTTATCAAAATTACAGTGTTTAAAACATTATACTAGAAGCCAGTATTTTGAAATTTTTAAAAAATTATAAGATTTAAAGATTTACAACTGTGATGTTATAACTTGACTGGTATCCATTTGGTAGTGAAGTTTTTGTTAACTTTATTTGCAGTTATGGATTTTCGCTGAATCAAAAAAATCTATTGCTGTGATAAATCTGGGAATAAAGCGAATAATACTTTGGATGTTCACAGCGTCCTTTGCACTCTGCTCTCGAAGCTTTTTCTTCGTCTTTGAATATGATGAAATCACAGGAATGAGAATTCATTATGCATTCTTCATTGCAAATATTGTTGTTTCATATCTCATTGCAGCCGAAGCGTTTGATAAAGTACGGGCATTGTCTACATACAGATATGAGCAGATTTACGGTTTTATTTGCACAATATTGGAGAACTATTTTTCTAAATTGCGCAATATTTTTAATAGGGAAAAACAGCAAAAGAATTGCTCTTCATGGCTTTGTGTAAATATCCGCAACAATATTCCGAGATGCTTTGCATGGAAGCAACCAGCTATCAAATGGGATTACAAGGGGGAAGTTTCTTCACAGTCACTTATGGATTTCTTGGAATGACTGCAAGTATTTTATTCACTTATTGCCTTGTGATGATCCAGTTATCGCTGTCAACCGAAGTTAAGCAAAGGCTTATATATTAACTCGTACTAAAAATTTTACCACCATGAAAGTAAGTACCTATACTTCTTAATGCTATATGTATTTAAGTAAATATGTGCTAGAAAAATGTTACAATGACAAAAATGTTGATATGTACATCAAAGAAATGAAATAGAAAGCAAGAATAGCGTGGAATAAATAAATAAATTGTAGTAAGCTATTAGTAGACAATTTTATTATATCACAATGAATAAAGTACACCTTTATAGAATATTACATCTATATAAGTATAGAATATTACATCTGTATATTTGCCAGTTCATTTTACTAAGACCATAATAATATTGTGATCGTAAATACATGTGATAATTTTAAATTTTACAGTAATCGAGATTTTCATAATTGATTACAAATCTCTGAGAAATTAAAGAGCAGATTCATATTATAAACTATTATTATTATTTTCTGTGCCAAAATTGGAAGTAAAAGTTAAATTTATTTTGCCACTTCTTCCCTTCCTTCTTCGTATTCGCATACACAGCCAATATTTATGCAAACCTTCTTTTCTATTCATAAATTTAATTGCCAATCAATAAAGGATTTGGCAAACCAAGACTAAGCATGTGATTACGTAATCTATCAAAGAATTGCACATCCCTTGTGTCCGCAATCATTTCTCCAGAGTCAGAGTACACTTTGAATGTAACCAGAGTTGCGTCATCCATCGGACAGGCTGCTCTCAAATACTCGAGGTTCTCTGGATATTGTGGATATCCTAGTCTCTCCAATTGTACAACCTAAAATCAATTTCATATAAAATATTTTTGGACTCAACTCAATTTAATGTTTTGCTTGCAGTTGTATTATATTTACGATTGCAAATAAATGTTTTGTAATAATCAATGATTTGTCAAAAATTACCCTGATAGCCAGATTCTTCCCCTTAATGAAATCAGCAAACGCATTTATAGTGCGTTCTAATCTGTAGTCGTCCCAATTGTGCACAAGAAACCGATTGCACTGCATAGGACAAACACAAAAGTTAAATCGAACAAGGGCGTATCTACGTATGGGCTCACCGGGCTTGAGCACCCCCCACAGCCCCAGATTCCGGAGAAAAGGGGTTGTCAGGCAAATATTATCCTCATAATAATATGAAATGTTAATTTAATTTCGAATTATTACCAATGGTGGCATCCTGCCGATATAACCAGGCACAACTGGATTGGGGAGCCGACACCAAATCGCCCTGAAGTGTATCGTTCGAGCATATCCATAATCGATTAACACCACATAAAATTCGTTATCGCGGTCTGCCTACACGGGGTTTGAAATCAAAGTAAGTAGGTATTTCCAGAGACGTACCCAGGCCTTCTGTTTGGGGGGCACCACCTAATAAAGTGGCATTTGGTGGGGGCCCCACCTTAAAAAATACCGAAAAAGGGGTTATTTTCGGCCTTCCGTCGCACTAAACCCCTTTTTTCCGAATTTTGTGGAGGCACGTACCCCCTGTGCCCCCCTCTCGGTACGCACTTGGGTATTTCCATTTCAAATTAATGAGTATACGTAAACCATTAAAAAATCAAATAAAACGAAAGAAAATATAACAAAAGTATTATAAATTACATAAAAATTGTTGATTATTGCTACGAATTGGTGTTGGTGTTTACTACTATTTTATTTACCGGGGCTCTAATAACAATTCTGTAAACTTGGGAGTCGATCATGGCTAAGTATACCATGTTTACTAAATCTGCATACGGCCTAGGAAGGTCAGTAACCGGATCCGGAAATATAATCTGCAGGTTCTCCTTGACTATCGTGTTTCTTTGAGCGTAAATCTCTAATCGTTTCGAAGGCATATTTAAATAGTAATGCAAGTAATCCAACAAATTCTTGTCAGTGCACAGAAATACATGTTCAGGTTTAATGTCAATTAAATCCGTCATGCGAATATTTGCGGAATGTGTGCAATTCTCAATCTACAAAAAACATCATAAGATGAACGTTTTTGAATTAGTTTTTAAATATAGGAAGGAATTTTTAAAAAATAATACAAAATATGTTTTCATACATGTTCGTAGAGTCTATCTTTGATTTGTAGCATCAAAAGTCTCTCGATGTAGTTAATTGTGTGTTCACAGTTAGGATTCAAGGTCACGGTCACGTTGTAAGTATCCCCCACACTGAGTAATACACGATCGGTAAGGTAAAAGGGAAAATTGATCATGTAATTATCCATACAGTAAGAAAACAACAGTTGTGCATCTTTTGAGGTTGCTGTCCCCATGAAAATTCCAAAATTGCTCTCTATGAAGCTATTGCTGAGAACCATTTCTTCTTTTCTGATAATTGTAGTAATTGACTGCAATATGTTATGGATAATAAAATATTATGTTCAATTATTGTGTAGAATTTATGTAGCACTTTGCTTTTAATTTTAATTCAGGTTAAATCATTTTTTAAATGACTTACGCAAAATGGCGCGTATAAAAATTGTTCGTCCATCGCATATAATTCTTTAGGAGCTGGATATAAGATACCCTCATCCAAATCCAAAATAAGTGGTAACGGTTCAGAAAGCTTGATTAAACGACCTCGACCAAACCGGTCCATAAATTTAAAAACAACCAATTGCCTATCTTCGAAATATGTTATGGGCGCCTGAAGCCTTTGTCCACTTCTGCTGCTTCCGTAGCACCAATTAAATACTTTCTCCATCTTTCTCCATTCAGCCTGTGTAGAAATATTAATGTGACACATTAAAATTAAATTTAAAGCATATTTGTAGATGTGCCGTATCCTTTTTTCCAAGGTCATATTTTTTTTTGAATCAGTATTAATTGCAAAAATTGCAATTAATAATTAATTAAGCAAATTTTTAAATATATCTAGATACAATAACATTTTTATTAAGTTTAAAAGTTCGGTTTTATATTGTGTCAACAGTAGCCATTAGCCTGAACAGGCTAAAGCAAATTGAAATATTTAAATTGGTGCTGAATTAGCTGAATTTTATTGAGCTTGAAATAAATGAACTTGAAATTAGTAGGTATCTATAGTATCTACAAGGGCATAACTAGGATTTTGTAATGGGGGGTTTGATCCGTCTGGGGGTGCTCAAACCCAAAAAAATGGCCGAAGGCCGCAAATTTTGTCCAACAACCCCTTTCTTCCGGAATCTGGAGGGGGGGGGGGGGGGGGGGG
>JABASD010000363.1:0-83893 GCA_019776165.1 Pogonognathellus flavescens
GTTTGCATTAAATATGTTCCAGTTTATTATCATTATTGGTTTTTGTGCTTCTACCTAGTTAAAATCCTGATTAGGTGCCGATAATTACCAAATGGAGCAGGTGATTCCATTGTTCTGCTGCATTGTGCATTGATTATCTTTCTTTTGTTCCATTTACATCGTGAGATTTTATTTGCAGTGGTACAAAGTACAAGGTACCATAAACATACTTGAAGACTTCGAGAATCGCAACTTTCGCCAAGATCAGTCGGATACCACAAAGTGAGACAGCGAGACGAATAAAACAGCGGCACAACGGCGACAGCAACTGGCAGCTTGGAAAAGCAAAGTGGATTTACCGTCTGGTGAATTTACCTTCGTCCCTAGCCTGTATCACATGGGCCAGTTTACCGGATTTCAAATGGAATGAAAAAAGTAAATAAATAATCCAGAACAGTTGGAATTTACATGGCATTCCGTGAAGATCTACACCGTCCAGCCAAATGTCCGAAAGTCCGAAAGATCAGTAGGCTATCTCTATAAATCATTAATCCGTTGATTCATTACTAGGTTTCAGCTGATTAACGTAGATCCAACGCCAATTTTTTGTGAAAACCATTTTTTTCTAGTTTGTACATTTTTATTATTATTCTACCTACAACTGATCGTGACTTTCGTGAAGGGAAGTTGAAAGTTCATTTCCAGTTTTGGTTTGACATTTGACATTGTTCAGTTTGTCATTTGTATTGACATAGTCGTAGTATTCGGCATCCGGTCTTCTGTCAAGGTTTTAGGTTGTGTATACAGTTTTAATAATGTGAACTTTTGCTTTAATACATAAACATAATATAGGTATAACACAATCAATATTAGGTTGTGTTCGGCTTGTGATATATCACTCTTGTCATATCTATTGTTGATGTTAAAAATAACGAAGAGCTGGACATTTTTGTTAATCTGACCTCAGACAGCAACTAAACCTTTTTTAATTGTCGGTCGGTTAGAATTTAGTAGTAATTAATTAAATAGGGGAATTGAATACTTAGAATATTTTTCAGCTCTGGTTTTGGTAGAAACTTACTTTTCATTATTAGGTTTTATAAGATTATCAGTTGGCATTTTCGGTAATTATTTTAACCGGTTATTTGCCAAATCCTGTAAGTATTAAAGATCGATCATGGTGAATGGGAAAGAAGCTGCTACTTTGCTACGAAGAGGAATCTTTGCTGTGAATAAAACTAAAAATGTAACTTCGACTGAATTGCTAAATCATCTTAAAGACTCAATTTTGACCGGTAAAGTATTAAATTGTTTTCCTCTACCTACCGTACCACCTTTTATTTTTCTTAACGAATGGTATTTTTTAACTACTGCATGGAATAATAAATCATATTTTACACAAATGAATGTTATAGGAATGGACAAAGAATTCCGGCCTGTTAATCTCAAAATGGGTCACGGAGGCACTTTGGACAGAAGCGCTGTCGGAGTATTAGGTACGTTATCATTTATTGTTGTATAGATGTGTGAAATTTGAGATAAAATGATAATAATCATAATCAGAACTGAATTCAGAGCACCATTTCCCTCGCTGTGTAGTGAAATAGGAAAGTAGTTGAGATGAGACGTTATTCGCCCACTTCTATTCGATTATAGTAGTCATAAAGTATTATATAGTATGTGAATTTCTAAACAATTATGCAATTTAAAAGTCAATTCACAATATTATTAGTATTATACAAAATGTTACGCAACTACACAAGTTGTCTATTTTTTGTTTTAATAAAATTGCGATTTTATTGCGATTGCGATTCACACATGCAAAAGACTACAAATGCCTATTACTGTGGCATTATAGATATCTATTGTGTTCTACTATTCAATGAAATACTTACTAATTTGTACTGATGTTTCTATTTGCGAAGTTGTCGGAGTCAACTGGGGTTGTAAGAAGCTGCCATTAATGCTCCATGGAACTAAAAATTATGTTGTTGTTGGTCAATTGGGCATAGCTACCGACACTTACAATGACACGGGTCGAGTTACCGATGAACGATCTTATGGTAATAATGTTTTTCTACTTTATCAAAGAACACAATTAAATTAAAATTTAGTAATAGTAGTTTCAATTTGCCAATAGCTAAACATTTTTTAGCTGTTTATAATTGTTACTATTATTTTAATTTTGTTTTTTTTGTTATACTTTACAGCTCATGTTCGAGAATGTGATTTAGAAGCTGCATTAAAGACTTTTGTGGGGGACATATGGCAAGTGGCCCCTTTATATTCAGCCTTGAAGTTCGAAGGCCAAAGAATGTCCGATCTAGTCAGGTATTTTGATTACTGATCTTTTTGATCTGACTGAAACAACTTTTCCAAAACTTTCATTGTTAAAATTTTTCACTTTCGACCGATGCATGAAAACATTAAACATTGTTAAAGTTATGTCTTGGTCACCTTTTAAATAATAACTCACAATTTTTTGAGATTTATGACAATAAATTGACAAGGAATTGACAATACAGCTGACAAGAATTGAGTATCAATAAATATATTATTAAATATGAATAAGCTAGCAGATTTTTATCTTAGTGTCCGGAATTTTAGTGCATGTTTGTGTTGAATTTTTTTAGAGCCGGAATAGAAGTGCAACCTAAAGAAAGGAAGGTCCGTTGTTACAGCGCTGAATGTACTGATTATAGTCCTCCGTTTTTTACACTTCATGTTCGTTGCGGCGGCGGTTTTTATATACGAAGTTTGATACATGATCTTGGAATCGGTGAGCATTAATCACAAAAATTATATTTAGACCATTTTAAAAATATTACTTTTAATTATTATAAACTTTGAATAAAATTACAAATTCTTAATACAATGTTTTTTGTTACATCAACCACGACGGAACTAAAATTGGATGGACTTAGCATTGAGTACTTGCGCACACGTTCGACAACTACAAAGAACTCAACAGGGTCCATTCACCTTGCACGATTGTCTCAACGAAAAGGAATGGACTTTTCCTCAAATTCTTGACTCAATTTTGCTGTGCCAGCTGAAATTTTCTCAATATGAATATCGTCTAAAAAATGCCATTAGATAGCATCAATATATCAATGTTTTAATTGTTGTGAAATCTACCTACAGTTCTCATATTCTTAATATGTTTAGTGTAGTTCTTTTACAGTAGAGGACCATTAAAAATTGTGCTATTGATTGTACCTAATCTTCGAAGATTTGTTTTTATATTTACATGTCAATCTAAGTGTACATACATAGAATACATTTATGTAACATCAATTACCTAAGCGAAAAGTGAGCATAATACAAATATTATATTGTAACATTCCTCTTTCATAAGGTGCATAGATTAAGAAAGGAATCTTAATTCATAATTGCATCAAATGGTTTAGTCCTTTTGTCAATATTTTTTTAACTACAAAAGTTTAATTTGTTAAAGATTTGCAAGTAAAAATTTCATTTTTTTCTACTTCCTCGATATGTAATTGCAAATAATTTTAGCGTACGTTGAAATGAATTATATTGTTTGTTATAGCAAGTATAAAGAATACTCAAAGTATACATATAAAGAGACCAATAAGACTTTCAGATTTTTACCCTCACATAATTTAATTGCCTTGCATATTTCTCGTACTTTAGCACTTTATGAAGTCATACTACATTGACTTCGGTTTTGTACCTACCTAGAATGTTTTATGTAGTGTACTACTATCTACCTTTACCGAAATCCAAAGAAAATCGCACCATAGTTTTGCTTGTTGCTTCCACCGACTACTCCATAATGCTCTGTCAGCACAAGCATTAAATTTAGAAGAGAATTGTTCGATCTGAAATAGTTTGTAATATCAAAGAGTAAAAATGAGAGACTGACGAAATATCTATGTACATTTATTTTTCATTATTGAGTTATGTGAGTTCAATGATGATTCGACAATTTCGTTTGTAAGAGACCTTCTCATGAAATCGGCTTGCGTTGGCATATTGGATTTTTCGCTTTGTACTAAAATATATTTGTGAGTTCAAAGTAAATTATTGGGGTTTTCGCCTACTTTACCTGCACCCCTCCCATTTTTCATGCATCATAATAATATCTTTAACTCTCCGTTTCAACTTCAAAATGTATTCAGCTTTCAACTTTTCTATTTCTGCAAATTGGATTTTTTATTTTGTACAGCAAATCGTTAAAAGTCAGACCAGAGCCATACGGTACTCACATTGTTTAGAATTGCTAGCAAAATGTATACGATTCGCGGCATTGGCTTAATGTCGGTAGGGCTAAAAAATGAAGCCATCTAAGCCACATAAAAAGGTCGTTGATGGCACACTTTTGTTCGAATCAAATTGCACTTTGTCGACTTTGTAAGCTCACCTCATTTCAGAACCAAAGCGAAAGTGAAACTCTATTTTATTTCAATGCTTCACTTAACCCATTTCCATATGTAGATGAATAAAAAATTCACTATTCATATTCGACTGCGAATTTAATAGAATTTGATTCTAAAATTGGAAGTTTCTTTTTATTAATTGTAAAATTTTGTCTTTTTCATAGATATTAATGGGTTAAACAATGGGATGTTTCAGAAACAAGGGTGTATCCCGGATTTCCATTTGGGGGGGCAGGATTTAATAAAGTGGCTTCGGGAATGGGGAGGTACAACATCAAAAAACACCAAAAAACGGGACCTCGGCCGAAGAAAAACCTTTTTTTCCTGAATTTGGGGGGCCAGTCCCCCCAGTATGTCCTATCGGTACGTCATTGTTCAGAAACGTTCGTTTCCCCAATCACTGCATAAAATCGAGAAAAAATTCAATTAAGGATTAAAGCAGTGCATAACCAACATATTTATTTTGAAATATGGTATTTAATGGAGTTTTATATAGTTGGCAATAACGTTAATAAATATAATTGATTATATCTGACAGAATCTGACTGAAATAAAAATACGCTGTACTTGACAACTGCTTCATGTATCATGAAACCACTTATCGTCATAACACTTTATAAATCTGTGAATAAAGTGTTCACAAAATGTTTTTGATTAGCAAAATAATTGAAAGATCTTGTTTCGCCAAGGAGAGTGAAGTGTGATTGAACTGGAGAGGAAGACAAATGTCATTGACAATGACAACGATTAGCTTTTTAGAATTTGCTTATGTGATTTTTTATTTGGATTGTATTGTAAATGTGCATAATATGATAATTTATTGTTACATTGCTGAAGATCTAACAAGTAAGTAAGTGTATGCTAATACCACTACCACCTCCTTCCACAATGCATCTTGAATCCTAATTCTAAATTGTGTTTTCATAGAATCGTGTATTGCTTTATTTCATTCAAGTTTTATATTGGAATCTCGAAGTAGCCTTTCGTAATGTGATACCCTACTTGATCCTTCCCTTTGCAGAACAATTGCTCAAACATGTCAAAGAAGACAAAAAATGTTGATTCCTTGCATTATTATTCCTTTCAGGTGGCAAGCGGCATGCAATCGTCCAAATGAATCAATTTATATGTCAACTCATCAACTTCAGCTAAACTGGTATCTGAGAGAAAAACTGACTCTCTCAGTCCAAACTTTGTTACGTAGCAAATTGTTGAATGGGCTTCGATGAATAGACTAGACAATGTAATGATATAATTAATTGCCATTGAAACTTGCAATGTAGCCAGAAATTAAAATACTTTCATCGTGTAATTAATAATTTCAAATGCATGCTGTCAGTGGTGACTACTAATTGTTATTAATAACTTTGAGAGATTTGAAAAAATCTAAAATACATAGATTCCCATGCAAACATAATAATTACGTATCTGTATCGTATGTATTGTATTGAATAATTTAACCCTGTCCGTGTGTCCGTCCGTCTATCCGTAGGCACGATAACTGAAGAACGGTTTAAGCTAAAGATTTCAAATTTGCTACACATACTATTGAGGTCTAATGTGAGGTTAAGTTCGAAGATGGGTTAAATGGGGTTAATCGGTCACCTTCTTCGTGACCTTTGACCCAATCAATGTGTCTTGGTATAAATACCTGGCTTGTTAGTATTGCCTCGATATAAAAGAGAAGATGTGTAATATCAATGCCGATGAGCAATTCAAATGTAAATTTTCATACGAAAGTCAAATGAAGTTTTCAAAATCTTAAATGATTTTCTCGTACAAAGCATCGACTAACAGACAGTATATTATTATTATATCTTTACAAACTACGAAGTCAATAGTATAATTTTAAGTTTCAATGTTTTTAAATATTATGTAACTTCGTTGTTTCGCTACATCCCGGTGTTGACCGGTTTATTTTACAATAATTTCAAGCTATCATAAAAAAGTGTATACCTAGTAAAAATTCCGTAACATGATTGTCTTGAAAGGCATCATATAAAATATAGCAATCTGTCAAGGTGAACAGACTTCAACTGTTGATATCAGTCCCTACTCCCTACACCAATTACAGGATTTTCGTGGTTAAAAACATTCACCCAATATTATAATGATATTGACAGGACTCACAGGACAAGCAGGCAAACTTGAGTGAAATCTGTCTCGAAAGGGATTTTTTGTGCATATATAAATAAGCAGCCTTTTTCTCTAGTTTAGTTGTCCAAGTATAAACTATACATACGATAAAATATTCACCGCTTTAATTTTTGTCCATGACTGTACAATAAGTTTCACGATGCATTATGAAAGTGTGATGTTCTGTATTCGCTCACGTACGTATTTTCCTAATCCCCCATGCATGCTAGCTCCAAACTACCTAAACTAACTACCTATAGAATTCATACCTAGTGATTAACTATATCTAACACATTTAGGCTTTTGGTAATAGTAAAATAAGCTCATATTATGCATTTGTGGTATTATTGTAGCATTCACGTTCATAATCTTCTGTTACGGTGTTCTGGAGTCAAAAGCGGCGATTGAATGAATGAATTGGATGGACTGTGGACAAATTCTACTAATAGGATTCATATGCATTTACACTTTAGATATATAATGGCATTCACATATTAATATTCACATGAGTATAAACATAAATGTATATCTGTATATGTAGGCACACGTATGAATGCGTTAGAAATGTTAATAAATACTACGATTGCAACGCACTACACGAAACCATTTGGACAGGGATGCAGAGAGTAGAGAGAGACCTTGTGCTACGGACAATCTTTCTAGATATGAAAAATAAATGGTGCAGCAGGGATCATGTATTAGCTAACAACGCTAATAGAATTTTAGCTCAGCCCGGTTTGCATTTATAAGCTTTTGTTGAGAATTGCTTCTAGATTAACACTCGTCTGGTCGTCTCTGTTTAAATATGTGCTTGCAACTCAACACAAAATGGAAATAGTAATAATGGAATACTCAACTCAACAGTTGAGTTCAGCAGTTGAGTTTCACTGTTGATGTATGTACAAGAGTGTGCTGGAGTCTGACTTGGTTTAGAATATTAGTAATATGAGAGCTAAACTAAACTACGAAAATCTGCTCCACGTCCGCCGCACCAAAACTCTTCCGTAGCTTTTAACTTCATTCTCCCCCTGTCCTCTTTACTCTGCTAGCTTGTCTGGCCCTCCTGTCTAAATCGGTGAGATTTTATGAGATGTGTTTGCCTATTGTTATCAATCCCAATGTCATCCACACAGTATACTCATGCTAATAGGCAAAATGTACATGAAAAGGTGCTCTTGCCAGAAGTTCCCAACAAACCCCCGCTTCAAAACATCACATCAACTCACATCGTCTACTAATGCACCTACTTTAATAAAGAAATTCTACTCACTCAGTTGACTTTTCATATCATCACTCTTAACACTGTCATAATTCATGCATCTAATGGGCAACCGTTAGAAAAACAGCATTGCTTCTACTTTGTTTTAAATAAACGCATTTCGTCTCATCGCTTTGTATGCGTATAAGTATATGCTTTGGTGAATAAAATTCATTTAAATATGCCCGAGAGAAGTTTAAGGCCCCTATAATTGCAGAGATCATGTCTTTGAGGCTTTCATCCGTTACAAACATTCTACTATACCTTCATTTACAACACTTTTACTAATCAAAAACGTGCTGAAATGATATTTGGCATACAAGCTCTTATTTTATCAATAAGAAAAGGGCAGAGGTAGAAATGCTTGTAATATCTTAAGGATTATTTCGAAAATTATTGTAATTTATTTAGCAATATTTTTGGGCTATGTATAGGTATTCTACCTTGAAATCAAAAAGCTGCTAATTGCTTCAAATTTGTATGTAAAATAAATTTGTTTTTTTTCATGTTATTGGCTATAAATTGAAGAATAAGAAGTAAATTTTCATTGAAATATTAAGAATGTGTTTTTAAGCAGGAGGAAGGATGTGTGTGAATTCATTCGTTGCTACAATGTAAAAACACAACAGAGGATTACGTATTATTATAATAGTTGCACAGAAACCACTTACTCTACCGTCGGAGTAGAGACTGGTTGTAATATTGCTGTTGGTGTGTAACACACGAAAGTTGTCTGAAACTCCCCTGTTGGTTTGTTGGGCCGAGTTGCTGTGCTTTAGCAGAGCTGTGTGTAGTCGTGTAAGTGCGAGAGGCTCTGTGCGAGTATCGAGTAAGAGAGATTACATTTTTCTCTCTCGTCTTCAGTCTAGCAGTGAAAGGCTTACTAAGCAGACTATGTGCTCTTTAGCTCCGGCTTACACAAACAGGCGCTCGTTTTTCATCAATATCATCCAACACAAAACACAACCGTTCCTCTTGCATCTTACATAATCGAAAAAACCCTTGGAGTAAACTGAACGTGAACGTTAACAGCGAAATAGTGAGTTTATTATGTAAAAGTCTTCGTTCCAGTAATTCTCAACTGATCTTTTGATCTTCGCGTACTGCACGTGAATTTATTCCCTAGAAAAACAAATGGTCATTCATAGAAATTTATGGAAGTGCAGATATAAGTGTGTTAAACTGTTTTTCCTCATTAAATTCAATCGTTTTGATGCTTGATCGTTTTAGCAGTGTATGACAGACACAATTATTAATTTTTTGATTTCTCGACTGTCTGTTGACTAGTTTGCCTGCAATATTTGATCAAGTCAAGTCGAAAAAGTGATCAATCATTCATTGTGAACATAATACTTTTACACGATCAGAAATTAGGTGCTGTCGTGTTTGTACATTCATACTATAGATAGGGAGTTGTGTTTATATAACTTGGTAAAGCGACGTTGTTGTAAAAGTTCTCAAGCTAATACTTCCGTGGTGTGTACTGTACACGCTGCATTTACTCTGTGTACATTGTACAGTAGTAGTGAGATTACATTACCCCGTTAAAACTGTTGTGGTTGTACACTTAGGTTGAGAAAAGCTCAAATCGTCACCGTTCTTAGTGTGTGTAAAGTTACTCTCATCTCATCATCGGGTTGCTCCAAACTTTTATTGTTCTTGTAAGTACATTTGTGAAAATTTTGAGTAGTTTCTAGTAAATGTTGACTTAGGTTGTAGACAAATTCTCTGAGATGCATGAACTCTGAAGAAAAGTAAGTCTCGTCTCGGTCGTTGATGTTGTGGTTCGGCATTGAAATATCTTTCTGCCAACCAACCATGTATTGGAACTACTACTGTACATGCATGACAAATATTTTTTAAAGTCATTAGAAAGTAAATACAAAATTGTTGCCAAAGGAATAAAGGTAATGACAGTGGTGTTTGATTTGATTAGATGACAGTAAGTGTGTGACTGACCATTGCTTAGTGTTTAACGTACATAGTTACATTGAATATAAAAGCTATAGCATCCAAAGTAACTGTTATTAATATATCGCAGTTTCTTTTCTTTGACGTAACAACTCATTTACGGCACTTGTACATAAAAATTCATTTTATTCGTCTACGAAATTATTCATGCGCTTTTGGACGTTTCTTGTGAAGATTTATTATACTTTTAAGTTTTCGCATAAAATTTGAAACAACTTTTACAAATGTATGAAATATATTCTGTTAAATAATTTATGAAGCATTATGCTTTTCATAACGAAAACAATAACTAATTCACTTAACGATACAACTGGCCACTTAAAATGCTAAAAAGGTAAATCTGCAGGTTCATAAAGTATAAAACGTATACCTGCAGTAGGATAATATGTATAAGTTATAATTACGAATGACTCTGACTTATAAGAACCTTGTCTACAAAATATGAATTCTCACTTCATGTACACTTCTACTAAAATAAAATATCGTCCTACATAGTTTTCTCAAATAACTCTGAATCATTAGATGTCTTTCATCATACTAACAAGGAGGAGTAAATACATGAAGTTTAGTGCTATTAACTTGAAAAAATTGTTTCACAAGAAAGACAGAAAAGAGAATTACACAGGTTTTAGAGAAACGAGAAAAGTGTTTCGATTTTTGTAGGCGTTAGCATAAAGATTGATGGTGAAAAGGAAAAGGCATAGGGAGACACCCGCTGTCTGTTCATTCTATTTTTGACGAATACTAGTGGAACTAATTTCAGTTTATCTGCACTCTGTCTAGAAACTACGAATAGTTTTTTTTTCGTTTACGTTTTAGTAACCACCAAACAACAACGTTATAAAATAGCATGAATTACACACTTATTTACACACAATGTACTAGTATACAACCCACAGGTATAACATTTTTCACAATTGCTGGCCATTTCCACAAACAACAACTACAGATTGTAATAATTTGTACTTAGGTGCATGCTATACATATGTATGTGTCTATTATTAGTGAAAGTTATTGGATGTTATGATTTGTGGAAGCGTACAAGGCGTGAAAAATGTGTGGTCGGTCAATGGGGAATTTAACGGTGGGAACGAAAGGTCTGCCAACTAACTGAGACTCAAACAAAACTCACACAGTCATAGTCGAATGTATAGACTGACGAGTAAGTAATAATAACTATTAAATGGTAAAACTACCTCTAGAAACAGCAAGTACTCCGCACAGTTGTTTATTCATTGTACTTACTAACTTATGCAGTAAAGCTCCACGCAGATACAACACACAGAGAAATGACAATTACAATGTTAGATGAGAATACTATACAGAGAGTGTGATGCGATCGGTTGGCCGAAGACCGTCAAAGCAAACCATTAAAGCATAACACGAGAGAAGAGACGTGAATGTGCAAACAAGATTGGTGGTCACATTGTTGATGTTGCTCAACTTGAGCGGAGCACAATCAGAATGTTATGTATGATTAACACGTACGATTTGGAGCAGAGAGATATGGATGGACATATACTACGAGACATAACAACACTCGCAGTCAAACCATACACGTTAAATAATAATACTAGTCGAAGACAACCTTTAACAACCCCTACTACAACATCTATTACACTCTTATTTAACAGAAATACGACTACAGAGATAGAACTGTGCAGCCTCAAATGGAACACTCACACAAAGCTCAGTTATACACACAACAAAGCGATAGATAGTGGAATCGAGAGAAAACCAGAGTAAACTGTTAGATATGGAGAGGAAACCCATGCAGAGTGTATTGTGTGTGGAGCGATTGGGTTATTAGAATAGATACTAATATTAGATAAAATTCTGAGATTGTGTTTGTAGTAGGTAACTGTAGCGCATATTATATAGGTATGTTGTATTTAGGGATAGATATATACAAAGAAAAATAAAATATCAGTCCGCTTGGCGTTTGCTGTGTATGCATTGTAGTGATGATGTTCACAAACAATTTCTAAAGGTAAAGTTTCAAACTCACGACTCTGTATATGGAGTGACATGGCTGAAGCAGGCCAAATATTGTTTCTCATAACATTTAAAAGATAATGTTATGCATAAATACCTACGCAAAGAAATATGCAGATTATTATTATGTACGATGTTCATGTACCTGCGTGTAAAAATGATACATGTATTATGTAACTTGTTGAGGTATGCATGTCGCCTTTTGTAGTTGCTGTATGTGCTGTATAAATAATACGACGTGTTTCTCATATCTTCATAACCATAAATGTAATGGTATTAGATATTTTCTGTGTAATGTAATGATTACAAGTATGAGAAGCACTGGTATATATCATGTGTCAGATGCTAAAAATAAAAGGCTGAATTGCAATATACGCCTTCGTGTATTATATGGTTAATGCATTTAATTCTAACCATTGTACTTTTAGCGTAACCCGAATACTATGCAAATGTGCGATGTTCAATTACATAAATAATTATTATGCTAATAATTGGATAATTAGTGAAACACCATCACAAGAGTTAAACATTACAAGATAACTCATTCTATAATATGTATTCTTAAACATGAGGTAAAGTCTATTATAATTGGTTATTGTTGGTTTGCAGTGAGAAAACTGGAATTTGGAGAAGGACACAGAAGACTCAAAGAATATTCTTCAACAGAAAACAAAATAGTCATTGTGTCTCTGAATCTTAGACGGAAAAGGACAAGTTAAGATTTAGTGGTCGGTGAGTTATTGAAGAGAAAACAATTTGAGACTGCTATCATCACCATTCGCATCACCCACCACACACAATCGTCATCATCAACTTCAACTCACAAACATTTTTGACGCAAAGGACAAAATAGAACAATGTAAAGGAAAATTCGACTACGACAGAATACAATCTGTAAGAAATCAGTGCAATCTCACTCTGTTAAGTAACAGGTAACTGTTTGGAAGAAACCTAATAGAAAAACAGAAAAGGAGAAACTGAATCGTTTAGTGAGTATTATTTACGGACTTGTTCTTCATAAAGAGCTGGCCAAGTCTCCAACTAAACTCATTCTGCTATAACAATAAAAATAAAAATATCAAGAACGATATAGACGCTACATAACTCTGTTCCTGTACATTTCAGACTCAGAGGGAGAGATAGGTAGAGAAATACCTTAGGAAAGACAGTCTTATTGAAGTATAGCTACAGAAGGAGATAATAATAATACAGGCATTGAGAACAAGTCAATTTGTTGAGTTTTGTATAGGAGTGAGGTGAATTGGTGTTGATTGCCAGCCATCACAATTTGGCCTGTAAAAGTTGGCCACGACAACCCGCGGTGGTCCTTGACGTGGGTTTGTAAATATATTGTTGATTACCGAGCATCGGTGAGGATGAGCATGTGGTCGTTGTGGGACTCATTCATCTTTCCTTTCGGATTGTCAGGCACGGACTCAAGTAGTCTGTCCAGGCTCCGAGTTGCCGACAGGATGCTGAAGAACACTCAAAGGATTTCTGTGGTGCTCTTAGTAGCTGTGTTGGTTTTCGTGACCTCTTCGGGATTGAACAATGATGTTGCGGGACATTGTCCCAAGGAATGCCAGTGCTACAATCTCCAGGTCGACTGCTCCCAGCGAGGATTAAACTCCGTCCCCAAAAGCATTCCCCGGAATGTCGAGAAAATGTGAGTCATCTTCTAAGCTAATATATCTTCCCAGTCACTCTCGTACTCCTTCAGTACACTACATACTTATTCCTTGTTTCCTAGATCCACTCGTAGATACACTACACCGTAATATTACGCAGGCAAACTCAAACCATTCTTTTACTTTACTTTGCCTGGCCCTTTTGCCTTGCTTTACTTGGTTAAGTTGAAGTTGCAACATCTAACGCTCAAATCCTTAGTAAACCTTAAAGCTTATAATATTATTCTTCCCTGCTCAGTGCTTTGCTGCTTCTTCTCTCTTTTCAAACTTAATGTGATGTAGTTTTGCTTACACTTACGTACAACAACCGACAGTCCAATTCTACTTTAGTCTGTGCTAAACAGAACAGAGAGAGAGAGAGAGAGAGAGAAGCCCAGCTTATTGCTCTTTTACTTCCCCTCATGCTACTTCTCTCATCTACTGCTAAAGTTTGTCTTCCATGTATGCATGTGTCTCTACGTAGATGTTCCATGTTTAATGGGAGCGTCATAAAATTCCGATACAATTCATTCAACACACTACTGTGTTCTATGTGCATTCTCCCATTCCCCCTCGCATTAATTTTATTCCGTCTCTTCTCTCTGAGAGTTGTGTGAGGACTCAAGTGAGTGTCGTGTCATGTCCTCCGACTCTATTCCGTTTCGTCCGATTTCTCTCGCACTAAAACACAACAATTCTATACACACATACATAATACATACATTCTGACACTATAAGTATAAACCTGCCAGGAGTGCAACATAACATAAGGCATCTTCCTCTTGTGTAATAACATCCCATACGTCAAGTCCCACATAACAGTATCTATTTTCTATTTCATTTTATGTTATTGTCATCCTATCGTGTTTATTTCACTCGCCTTTCACGACTCACAAGTTGCCATTAGCTAAGAACTATTTTCAAATGCAGACAAACCAAACCAAAAACGTCACAGTTGTATATTCGTATTGTAATTTACAAGCCAGTTTGGAACTAATATGCATAATATTATTGGAAAGAAGCTCAGAAATGCATTATTAAGTAACGCAAGCTACTTTATAAGAATGGTGTCTACGTCTGTCTGTCCGTCCGTGACCACCATAACTCACGAATGAATTACCACAATTCGTTGAAACTTCTCATACGTGATCTCTGGGTCATGACAAAGGTCAAGTTCGAAAATGGAGTAAATCGGTCAACTATTTCATCATCTTTGACCTTTTAGAATAACTACTGTGTTAACACAGCGTCAACCATACACTTCATTTTAAATACTGCTACGTGAATTCTATTTATGTTGGAATTAAAAACCGCCAAATTTGAAATTTGAAGACCACCGCTAAAGTTTAAATATTTTGAGAAATGTGAATTGAAGTTTTAAATATAATATATAGTAAAAATAGTTATTCTGCTGTTAACTTATTTGACAACCCTTTGGTGACTTAGCTAATAATATTATATTCTTGCGCTACTTTACTACATCTTTGAATGGTTTATTTAAACGTATAGTGAATGTAAAATGGAGATTAAATATATTTGTACAAAGTACGTACTTGAACAAGAATACATTAGACACAACAATGTGTCATCTTTTAATACTATTGATATGACACGTATTGCATTATACATAATATTTGGATAAATTCTGAAATGACAGTCGCTTCTTACAACGACAAACACCTTTCATAAAATTTCAATAAAGAGTCACTGGCAAAAATGCAAGGAGAGGATGAGATAATATTGAGCGAACCATGCTCAATAGACTTACCATAATGAAAGGTAAACAAGGGCTTTGTTAAACACTATAAACGCTATAGGGATATTTTAATAGTATGATTTTATAGGAAAAGTATCGTTTGGAATAACCTTAGTAGAGTGTGTGCATACAAACTAGATAACCTTTGAAAAGAATGATGATAGTGATAAAATAAAAAGCCATTTGGATGTAGAACGTATATTATCTATGTAGAATATATACATATACATAGAGAAATACTAGCCTTGTCGTCGTTTGCATTACATCCTACTAATCATTGTGGCACGGTGTATCCAAAAGTGACAAACTAAATATCATCGGACACGACACTCCTACTACTGTCGTTGCGTTGATGCTCTGACTCGGTGACAGAACAAAATGGGAAGTGTCAGAACAATCCAATTCCATTTGTATGTTTTGACTGCTTGCATTGCATTTTCCTTCAAGTATTTACTAGAATTCCTGAAATATGACTGTACAACTTGTACAGCTGATGAAAACCGAGTTTTGTACTTATACGAAATGTAAGTTCCAGCTTGCATTTAAATAAGGACATTATAATAACGATATATATAGGAAAAGCTAGCATGTTGTGTGTAAGTAGTATACATGATTCAATGAGTAATGACAATATGTATATGAATTTGAGTGGATGTACATTTCGTGTGGTAAAGTGACGACAGTTTGATGTGATTTCGCTTTCGTTATATTTGTCTGTACGCACAATGACAGATGGGACAAAATAATCATATTTTAATTCCACAAGATGAAAGGAAGATCGGGTGAATAGACACAGTCTCATTCCGTTCTCAGTCATTCATTTCATGCACGTTTCATTCGAAAATGAATTTATGTATGTTTCCTCATTTATGATTGTTACCGCAAGCAGGAGGATAGAATATAGTGGCGGTGGTGATAGTACTAGAGGTGGTGGTTCAAAGAAAATTCCTTATATAAATAGTAAATCCTGTGCTTGTGTTAAGCACGAGTTGACTATAATAAAATACAACGCACACGCATGACATAAATATTCACAGTGACAACAGATCATTACATTTATACGTAGTAAGTATGTAGATAGGTACTTGTAAGTACCAGTCATTATATTAGTGTTAGTTGTAATAGAACTACTATTTAATACTTGTACGAAGGAGATTTATGCAAGTCGCTATAGTTTAGTTGGCTCTACATGAGACTGTGCTTGGCATTGAGCACCCATGAACTCGACGTGGAGTGGCAAACATTTTTATTGTGTTTACCTGATGTGCCCATTGTGCATTGATAATTTTCACGCGTGAATATCAATGTTTTTTTCCTTAGGCTCGGCTCGGCTATCTTTCTGGTTTTACATATAGAAAATAATGTGCATGTTCGTCACAAATGATCTGTTCTTTAGTAAAAAGGGTGGCTTCTCACACCGGTTTTAGTAGTAGAAGGTTGCTTTGGTCATGCTTTCGGATTGGCATGTATTATACGTTTTGAATTTGGAAAGAGAAAAAACGAACTAAGACGAGACAGGAGAAGAGGAGAAGTTGTTGGGGTGTTATATTACGTATACATGTACTATGTGCCATCAAAAAACTGATCGTCGACACGCAAACGAGTTTTATGGACTTAGACTCAATGTTTCATGTAACTTTATGAATATGACAAACTCAACATGATAACTACATAATGTTATGCTCATTTTGGTACATTTCATTAGCTACAATGCTGCACAGTTCATTCTGGCCGTATGAAATGTCTGTTCACACAAATAATGTGGTGGGTTAGTTAGTGGGTAATGTTCAACTGCGTAAAGACATGTTATGCATAGTTCAGGCTTTAAATAACTTGTAAGGTCTACGAAGTATTTAGTAGCGACTCTCACTGTTCATCAACTCCAGTCCCTTTCATAGGCATATTGAGTTTCACTATGTGCTTCAATTACATTTTCCAACGCGTATGCAAGTTTCTTTAATTATAATAATTATGTGAAAATCATGTTACATCGTATCAGCTATACAACACAAACAAATACTTTGTAATAATAAATGTAATTTAATGAACACATAAACATTTATGTTTTTACTATTCAGGAATCCAAGAGACGATGGTTTATCTTTCTTGAGAACAAAACAAGGTACAATGTAATAAAAACAAAGAAAAAGTGAAATGTCTCGCTGTGCCAGGTTAGATCTGCGTCGTAAATGGATTTTGTGAATGTGACATTAATGAAATCGAGACGTAGTGTAGGACAGTCCTTTTTAAATCGGAATTTTGTACGTGAAATGTTGACAACTATTGATTTAAAGTAATTTTCCATTTCAAATAACCTTTTCAATTATGTGATTGAAAAGGGTAACACAAGCGTCCTGCTGTTCAGGTCTTTTCTTATTCTTTTTGTTCAAAAGTCGCATGCAGAGTCATACAAAGAAATAGAAAGATTGAAACTACATAACAGACAAAAATACCCTGCATAGTATTCTACTTGTTAGTACTCACGCAAAAAGAAATTTAAATTATTTTATAAAAATACATTATTTCATTTCATTGTGCGTTTTAATCACTTTCTTTTTAGCATTCCCAAGAATACCGATTCTATTTAATGTATCAATCCTGATTAGATTAAATTAGAGTAATTATTTTGGTCACCTGGGAAAAAATTAATACTGGCAAATCTAACGAAATTTAAATAATCCTTCCTATGCTGTACCCCTTTTCAAATTAAATTAAGTGCGTTTCTTACGGAACTTGGGGATATGACATTGCAATAATATTATAAGACTGTTGAAAACATATACGCAACCAGCAGAACGCATTTATAAAGTACCCACATCCACTACGACGTATCTTCCTGACTTGGGTTTTTGTTAAACTTCTAGTATACCACAGCAGCTGGTAATAATATGAACCTATAGTGTGTTTCTGTTTACTTTTGCACAGTCGATTTCGCCCTAATTCTTTATTCGACAGTGTAACATGTAAGAAAAAGTATTTTTGTATGGACACTGAGTTTTGTTACAGTTTACAGTACTCTAGATTATGATATAGTAATAATGAATCGCTCGTGCAAGTTTGTGAAGAATGGTGTACATGGGGGAAACGTAGTAAAATGTTGGTATTCTTCACAAGCGTCGTGTCGTGAAGCGACTTGAGAGTTTTTACATCGGAACCTTTCCTGCGACTAGTCGCCTGATGGCTGAGGGTAGTTTTCCTCCCTTTTTATGTGTCCTTTGCCCTCTCTCTGATTACTCCTATTCAGTCTCATAATGAGCCTGCCATTATACCACCTTTTTCTGTAACTCCATCGTATATGTCTATGCCGTGCCTTCACTCTTACAATAAGTAAGTTACGTACAAATCCTTCCTCCAACTATAATTGTGAAGTCAGTAGACAAGCTGTATTATAATTTCTTTCCTTTCCACCAATAATTCTCCATTCTCGTTCTCTATTCACCCGTGTGTTCAAAACATTCAACACTTTTTTGATTTTCTATGCAGCGACATGGCTTTGCCAATAGTTCGGCAGTCGTCTCATGTAAAAAAGAAAACATTGCAATGTTTTACGGCAACAAAGAAGAAAAAGAGAGAAATGAAATTGCCAAAAGGCACTATTTCTACTGTAACTCTCCACTACAACTTCAAGTACTCAAATATTTAGAACGAAATCATTTTATGAGTTTGCCAGTTTACTCTATAACATACATCATGCTTTACCACTCTAAAGTATTTCTATCATTTATATATCCCAACTCATGCATCATATTATTTATTATCACATTCCAAAGTTTCGTAGGTAAATTTACTATCATGTAGAAAGAGTATCATGTTTACTGTAAGTATATCATACGGATTTCAATATGCGAATTGTCAAGAATACAAAGAAATGCCTTACTGGTCAACGCTGTATGCTATTTCTTCTATTTTGCATTTATAACTATAACCGTGGGGTTTATGACACAAGTGAATTACGCAAGTATACCAATTTGAAAGCGTAGATAAACTGTATATTTATGCAGCAGCACTGTATCTTATTATAAGTATATAGAGTCACTAGATGTCAATAATAAAAATAGTACGTTGAGAAAACAAGTTTGTTCGGCAGGTTGTTCCAGAGATAATGATGGTTACGCTAAACTAAAAATTATACATAAATTGTATAAGTAAATAGTTTTGGCGTCTAAAGTGGAAATGTTTATTTGCGTGCGTGTGTAGAAACTTAACCTTAGCAAAAGTGAAGTGCTCAGTTAGCATATTAAGCTTCTACTTCCGTTCTGTGATAGCGTAATGGGAAGGAATTATTATTATTTTATGGTCATTAGTCATTAGACATTATTATCATCACTCATAATAATTTAGCATAACCTGGTTCCCTGTAACTGGAGGCAAATAATAATATTATTATTAATCCTACTTTTTAGCCTCCACTTTGCCACAGTAAGCACCAAAGTAGTTTCATTCTCTCCTTTCAAAAAGAGACCTTGACCGTTTATTTATGATGCTACAAAACACACCAAAATTCCTTGGTGTTGTCTCTACCCTCCTTAAAAAGGTTCCTGTGTCTGTCTTTGACAGTCTTACAGAGTAATCACATAGTAGACCATTTGAAGTACTTGTGGCATACTTCAAACTGAAATTGTAGTTACTTATCTTAGGGCAATAAAACCATTTTACAAGGATAGATCAGTTGATTGGACATTTAGAATGCTCCATGGAATTATTTTTTGATGAGTGTGGTTAATGTATTTACTAAATATATCATAATAATGTTTTCTACCTCCTTGTGTCATGAGACATAGCATTTACTTGAGTTATATCTTCTGTCCGTACGAAGACTTATGTTATATTCAATTAGGAAAATAAATTATCACAATTGCCCCCACCACACAGACACAACAGTAATAAAAAGCATCTTTAATTTAACAACATCATTAAGGAAATGAAGACACATTGTTGGTAATTTATTGATTATTGGCACAGAACCAGTAGTGACTTTTTGAAGTGATCCCTTCATTCTATATTTGCAAATTAATGTAAATGAGCAAATGTGCAGACTTTTGAGTAGTATTGATTTTTTAAGTGGGGAATTGTTCCAAGAAAGGTTACCCTTGTACAGGAATGACTTACATGAACATATATGTTTAAATACCTGATGGTAAATATGAAAAATGTAGTTGGAAAGATAAAGGGATAATATAGAGCTACTTATATGCACTACAGGCAAGGTAGTGTGCACTTATGGCACATTCTATTCCTTGTAAACAATGAACGTAAGTACATACTTGTCTCCGCTTGCTGCTCATCGAAGTATTCTTTTTATTTGTACTACCTTTCAAACTTGTCTATATACATCAAAAGTAAATAAATAAACGCAGCTGGAGTCCCATTACCCAAGGTACAAGTTGTACGCTCACGACTTTGCAATTTCTTGCAAAGATTAAGGATGACAGATTCTGCATAATTTTCGAAAAGCGAATCCAAACAAGTTTCTTCAGTACACTCGCACACAGATAATAATTGTTGTTAGTCTTGTAACTGTATGGCATGAACAACATTGTATGTTTCTGTATGATCATCCTAATGGGAGGGTATACACACGTAAATATAAATGCAACAATAATGTACGTCTTTGCCTACTTGCCCTTTACTCTTTATTTGCTACTTACACACCACTTCAACAACTTCTATCAGCATACATCTGCACACACACACACAGAATCTATACAGAACATGAGCGGAGTCAGAAGTTGAACAAAGTGGAAACGGAATAAAATTCAGAGTTGAGTTGCACGAAAAGAGTTGAGCTTGTCGGTCCTGTAGAGACTTTGTAGGATACTTGTACTCTCTTGTTATTTTCTTTCAGTAGTCAATATTAACGAAAAGTTTATGGCCAAACAATGCAACGGCAACTAGCCAGAACATCTTCGGCCGTCTTGTAACATAATAATGAACATCATATTAAGAAGGCAGAGCCGCACGCTGGTCTTGAATTAATACTCCTTCACCGATTTCTTGTACATGAAGCTTGCTGCACAAACAATAAATGCATTTAGGTATACATTTCTGACATCTGCAGATATTTATATATATCTCTTGACTGTAGAATCCACCTTGGATTCAGCATTGGCAAATATTTATGTAAAATAAATAAAAGTGGAAGCTCTTCGCTCACACCCTTACACTGATCTCATGCCACAGTGTGTCTTAAAGTCTTGATACTAACCCAAGTGCAAATATTCCTGCAAAGAACATCTCTATCCTACTTTACATTTATATTCAATTTTGTACTTGTACTACAAAAACAATTGCCAAATAAAAATCAACTTCTTTAAAAATGTATGATGTGATCACAGTGCAGCTGCATAATATTATTACTTGCTTTATTTTTGTAAGTGTCCCAACGAGATACATTACATTAACATTCGGAAAATATACTACGTACTATCTAATAGTATAGTATATACGATAACATCATTACTAAATATATATTACCTATAGCCATTCATATATACTTGCTATAAACAATTTCGTAGATATCTGTTGGGTATTTGTATCTGCAGAATTGATTCGGAAAGTATTTGACAAAGGGTTAAGTCCCTGTGGTTCAGCAATGTGTATTATTTGTCCGCATTTGTAAAGGTGTACGAACGGACATGTATGCGTAGGTTGTTCTTAGCTATAATTTTATAATATTATGACTTGAGGATATCTATACGAGAACTAAACCCAGAGCCAGTACCACGAGTAACAAAACGGCTAGTAAATAGGTAGATACATCCAACAAGCTGTAATTTGTATTGAATGAAAGAAAGACGACATAGCAACACGAACGGTGTACACTAGTAAAGTTGTATGTGTATTGTGTGTGTGTGTCTGATGTACATATGTACATGCATGTGCCCAAAGAACTTGTAACACAAGAATGCGTTGAAGAAGCCCTATTTTTTAAGCGGTCTCCGAGATGCTCGACATGAACCGTATGTCAAGTCATGAGAAACACCTAAGCCCGAATCCATACACCTTTAAGTGTATTTCCTTCTGGCTCTGTGTCTCATTCTGGCTTTGGAGCATTTAGATGGTTGTTGCTATAGCAGTCATTGCAATGCATTGACGTTCTTTACGTAGATATCGCAAAGAGCAATGATATAGTTACTGGAGCTATTAGAGTTCTTTGAGTTGGAGCTTGGAGGTTACATGTCGTTCTTGGAGACTGGAGAAGAAGATAGTACGGAGAGAGAGACGGAGGCTGAAGATGATGCTGCTGCTGGGAATGTGTAATAGTAGAACGCAAAGAATCGTACATACCTAGCAAGTCCAAAGCAAAAGTGTACAGATTATTATTCGTGTGTGTGGAGTAGGAGTAGTAGTGGTAATGGTAGGAGGTATGCGAGAAAAGACATTACGTGAGGACAGATTTTCTTTACGTATGTACGTGGTGGTGGTTGAACTACATGGAGAAGTAGAAAAGAAAAGTGGTGGAATGGAGTGGCATAAAATCCGAGATGTGAGGGAAAAGATGTCCGTTTCTCTGACAAACATTGTCGCAAGTAAATTTATGGGATGGTCTGTCACCAGCATTGTTTCCTGCCTTTTTCAGTCTCTCTCTATCCTTCATCCGACCTATTCTTACTATTCCTTATACATTTTGTCACGGCTATATATAATTCCTTTCCCGCTTGTGATTTGTTCACTCTTTCGTATTCCTCAGCTTTTTACTTACTGCCATATAACAAAACAACCACCACCTCCATTTCCACTACACTAATATCACAGTATCTACATTTACCATTGTACAACATGAATATCCGTCGTCAAAATCTCAAAACACCACTCCTTTTACACGATGAAACTACAAAACACAAGTAAAATATTTTCTTTTGTTTGTCTCATAGCCAATACATTGTTCATTATAGAATGGAACTAGTAAATGTGGACATACATAATGTTGGAAAGGACTCTCGCGTACATTGTACTTATACAATATACTTGGAGTATTTACATTCTCATATTTTATGAGCCTACCTATATATGTATTGTATCGTATCTGCATTTATATACAAACATCTAGACTGACTCCACTGTTAAACACACCGACTGCCAAAGAAAAACTGAAGTAATAAACATTATTAGTAATAAACATTACCAGTACAAAGGTTCTTCAAACTTATCATTTTTAATTAACCATAGAAGAATTGTACATTGACACTTTGTTGATATAGAAGCAAGTTAGTAAGTGGTAAGTGAAGTTGCTGAGAATTCTTTCTCTTCATTACGAATAATACACATTGTAATTGAATAACGTGAAAAGTAAATTATACGGATGTGTGTCTGAGAAATTACTCGGGCAATAAAAAATTATCGTGATTTATGTGAAAGCTGTAGGGTTTTACAGATACTGGTGATACCACGGTGTTTATTCTACTTACAAGTCTTGGTAGTTACACTTCTTCTACTGAAACAGAGAACCTTGTTCTTACTTGAAACTAGTACCTCACCTTATAGTGGTAATATTATTTCCTGCCGATGTCCAAGTCTATATTATATGCAGTAGACTTCGAAAATTTCCCATTTCATTGTTTAGCAATTCCTCTGGCTAACATTAGAGATAAGTTGAGAATTTCATGTGTTTCGTATTTTACCCATTGCTCTTACTTACTGCACGGTCCGGTCGCTCTCTCACAATATATCTAGCACAACCGCCTCAGTGTATTCTTTACTAATGCTAAGTTGTTTACTTTTGCCAACTTGGGAATCAATTTTTTCGTTTATTGTGTAGTAATGGGAATTGGAACTTTCTTATCTGTGAATGGAATTCCAATGCTTTAGTTCTCGTAGACCTTGTGTCAAAAAAGAGATATTGCTTGTTGTAATGTAGCAATGTCAGCTTCCTTTGCTATCTCACCCGACCTGCATTTTCACACATTACCAAAACTGGAATAAAAGCATTTACTTCCATTAACTATCCAAGGCATATATCTAACATGAACTTCCATAAATATAAATACTACGAAAGTTCGACAATATTATTATACTACTTTCTTACATATTGCTCGTATGATTTATCAAAACCCACTTTGCACTCCTTGGTTATCACTGTTGTCATAAAAATACCCAATTTCATCTTTCATTCTCCTATAAGTTTTTTAATACTGTACGAGCCAATTTATTTGTATATTTGTGAGTGGCTGTACTATATAATATTATAGTACCTCCAATAATGCAATTGGAGATAAAATGTGTCGCATTGACCTCATTTGAGTGTTTTTTGTATTTTATAGCGAACTGCAAGGGAATAACATCACAGTGATTCGCCTGTCTGATTTTGCTGGATTGGGATCTCTTCGAGTCATGTAAGTCAACTTTACTACAAAAGTTACATAAATTGGCAACTGTTTCCTTTCAACCATACTTACTCATAGTCTCAGACTGAATTCAAATTCAAATAGTTGTACGACATGAAATAAATGCTAAGTTAAGAAGAGTAAGGAAGAGTAAGCCAGAGAGAGAGAGAGAGAAGGAGGATGTGGAATATTGAATGCATTTGTTAAATGAAATTGAAAGTGGCAAGGAAACAAAAGGGGGGAGCTGTAAAGAATTGCTATGAGTTTTCTAAATTGACGTATTGTGTACTACTATCGACTGTATTGTGCCGTTTTGTGATTGTATTCAGCTTCTAGGCATCTACTACCCGTATAAAAGCATTTCTATATATTCTACGAATAATATTATTCCTTACCAACAGAAACAGCAAAACTAGTAAGTATATGCAATAGCTGTATAAAATATATTCCTCAATATATCTACACCTACACTAAAAATCCATCCTAACACTTGAGTCTTACATTAATACAAGTTGATAGACACATATACTTACATAAGTCTATCTCGAAGAAGAAAGTAAATGTGTATCGGAAAGTCCGTGTGGGAGAGAGATTGAAATACTACGTAGACAGACATAACTTTTAAAAGTTAGTTTACTGAACACCATGGCTATTCCTCCAAGACAAAATGTACTCAAAGTTTTGATTGAATTAACTTGCAGACAATTGTCGGATAACGAGATTCATACAGTGGATAAGGGCTCTTTTCAAGATCTGGCCTCTCTGGAACGACTGTAAGTATAACTATTCTATCCATTATAATCCTACTGCTACTTTCTGCCTTAACTTAACCTAACGTATGTAATGGCTAAATAGTAAATATATACAATTGTAAGTGAAGTAGCAAGTAATATTTTACACGGATATAGCTTCCATCAACAACTTTTACACCCGAACTCTTACATAACACGGGATAATATGCTTCGTGGCCATAATATATGCAACATTACGATATACACATAAATTTAAACTAAATTACACTCAAGTTTGTGCGTACGATCTTGAATACTATTGTCGTGTTGTTGTTCATAAGCTCCGTAGGATATTGCATATTGGATTCGCTTAACTTTGCTTGGTCTACTGCCAGATATTATTAACGTTAACTTAAGCAAAGTTTCCTCATACAAGTAGTAAGTGGTAGAAACATATACGCGTATAATAAGCAAGTAGTTTTTGTTTGTGTACAGATATTGCGCATATTATTAGGTGTATACTTATATATACCTATACAGGAAAATGTGTAGTGTGTATATAGGTAGTGTACAATGTTAGTGTGTGCAGTATGTGTGTGTATGGAGAATAATGCAATGTGTTGAGCCACTTTATTGTTTCTGTTATTAAGCAGCATGGTGTTTGCTCCACACAACAACTACACACTACAATACAATCCAACTACTGTGCATTTTCCGTTTTCATGTCTTCATGTTTTAACTGTACACATGTATAATGGCATGCTTTGGTGTTTCAATTCTAGTTCATTCACCATACTACTTTGTTAGTCACCAGTTTATACAATGTGTAATACTTACTGACATTCGATCGGCGAGAAATTCTCTTGATATTATATTGTACCCACCTCTGCCTACGCATGTACGGAAAATCGTTTTTACTTTACTACATTATTTTCACTACCAAATGCTATTCTGGTGAGTGTGACTAAACTTCGAGTTTCTACTCGAAACTCTCAACTTCCCTAATCTCACGTTTATTTTGTTAGTTGCTTTGTTTCGCACAATATTATTACACGACTAACTTGTAATTAACGAATAATATTGTGCTTTCTATCTAAATGCTAGTATAACTTGCTAAATCAGCTCATTTCTACTACTGCTATCATTTCATTATTGTGTGACAACAAAGCTTTCTGCTAATTATTACGTACTGAAGTCTGCCAAACACCTACGCGTGTTTTGCAAATAAATCTACATTTTCATGTTACAAGTACAAGGGCAATGAATGTATTTGTAGAATTACTGGAGATAAACAAAGCTTATTTTCAAAATCCATGTTAAATCACGTGTTAGAAAGGCAAGTAAGTAGCTTAGCAAGGTGATTAAGTGACAAAGCTGAAGTTATAAAATTATATCGGATTTTACATGCTAGGTATTAGGCATGGCCTTAATATTGTGGATATAATAGCTTGTAGTTAGTCTGTATCTATAGGTATCTATTGTTCAATTGAATTTTAACGAGTGAGTGACAGACGTTAGGAGCAAAAGTATTTAGTAAATGGGATTAAACTATTACTGGACCCAGTGGAATTTACTTATGTACATATCTCTGTTGTAGACCTACCCAAATAACCGTTATGAATTTTTTAAAGGACTGAATTGCTCGTGCAGAGTCGTTTTCACTTTATGCGTCTATAGCTATATATAGGTTGACTACCTACGTATATCTATTAAGTGTATGACCTAGTATTACCGAGTGAGCAATTTATTGAAGTAACTTGAGCCTGGTAGGTATTTCATTCTTTGGGTTGATTTGGTTAAAGAAATTTACACGTTGCTCGTGCTCCAACAAAAGATTTTTCTACAGATTCCATTACACATTGTGTACATACTTTCCATGCATGGTAAGACATTTTTCTCACAGTCATGCCATCCCATTCTATCGGATTTTCTCACTCGTCCACCGCCACACCAACCAACATTAAATGCAACTTTTCGTACAAGTGATTGTGATTCCATCCAAGGGAGTCAACATGTTTTTGGCGCACCTTTACACATTTTGCTATGTTTAGGTCCCGTTCCGTCTCTCACCAGGCCACTGCCATTGCCACTACCACCAACTACCACTACTCCACTGTCTCTTCTATACCATTTCTTCTTCCATCTTCTCACTATGTATATGCAAGTCTGTTTGTTTTCTGACTTGAAAATTTATTACTCTTCACTTTTCCTTTTCACTCTACCCCTTCTCTGACAATCCATATAGTGTAAGCTTATTCCATTTCTTTCCATGCCTTTCCTTCAAATAGATTTCAGCTTTATAGCTTCATCCCTTCATGGTAAGTCAACCTATTACTTCATATATTGCATATAAACTGTAATAATAATAATATGAGTGTCTTATAGCACAGTGTGTAGTCAGAATACTACTATGGTGCTTTTCAGGAGTATTAGAAGTGTTTGCGTATAGCTTGACGAAAATTCCATTGTGTTTTCTACCTTTTCGTCTTAAGTTTCATCATAACACGCTACTCGGTTACATTTAGTGAGAGACGCAATAATATTGCGAGAATAACAGTGTGTTCATGCCACCACCAGTCGCTATCAAAAAGACTTCTTAAGATTATGACTAATACGAACGTAAGTTTTATTGTGCCTTAGTCTGTTTTATGGAAATGAGCAAAGCATTTTTACCCCCTTTCTTTTTAAACTTTACGCACACACACAGGGAACAAGTCATGGTAGGTAGTTTTCTACTATCTGTTCAAATAAATGGAAGACAATGGAATATATACAGCTAAATGTAAGTAGTAAATGTGATTTAACGAACGGAAACAAGGACACAGGATGCTCAAACTACACAAAAAGTGAAAATGGTAAAAAGATGGTGGAAACTTTCTTCTCTCTCGCCTGCAATCCACTATTTTCCAGTTACAAAGATCTCCCGCACCGATTTTTAAATGGCATCATGTCTATATAGGCTCTAACAATACGTTAACAATAATGTTAGGTGTATGTTTAAAACATTTTCCAGTGTATCATATTTTACTTTTAAATCACTATTTGGAAAGGTGATTGCACCGTGGTAGGGGAGGTAGGATTATCATTATCTATCGGAAAATTATTTATTTAGGTTACCTTGTGATTGTGAGTTTCCATGTTACATAAATAACATGGGCAGTATAAATAACGATTGCGCACATAAATTAAACTATATTATGTCCATGTACCGAGAATTCTTGTCAGGATGCTTCTCTCTTCTCTTTCTTATTCATTCTAATATTGCAGTGAAAATTTATTAGACAATATTTTTATGGAGAACACGTAATTTACCTTTTCCGTGTATATCACATGGTTGTATAGTGGACTGGAAGGGAAAAATGGTTTTACAGAATAGTAAATTATTTTCGAAACGAGAGCACATCATTCTGTGTTCATCTATATGTGGATACTGTGGAGACGTTTATCTTAATGCATTTGCTTAGGTGGGTACTCCGATATGATTATTATGTAAAAGAAGTTAGAAGAAGAGAGTCCTAGTGGTAGTAGAAGAATTCTGCATGGAGTTGCAGGATGAAACTCTCAAGTCCGATTGAAAGAAGCTGCTGGTGGTGGTGGTGTTGGCGGTGGTGGTAAAGATAGAAACTGGTGAAGACAAGACACCCGTATAAAAAACTGCCAGTGCCTTTGCTAACAACTTGGTCTATAGCTATCTTCCTTTGCTAAACGACAAGGAAGGAAGAGTTTTTAACATAAAGAGATGAGCTGTGTCTGGTTTGAGTACAAAATACTACTAAAACATTGGAGAAAAGGAGCGGAGGAGTTGTAGAATGCATGAAGTATAAGAGGAAGGGCTGAGAGAAAAAATAATGTCTTTGCTTATACATGACCAGCTCTATTCTTCATGTCGGTGTGGATAAATATTCTTCATGTGGAGTAATATAGAATGGAAAACTGAAGGGAGTAGTAGTCGTAGTTGTATTTGTATGTGTAGTCCTAGGAGCAGTGCTAGTGTGTCGTTAGTCGACTAAAGAATAGGAGCAATGTGTGCTGTAGAACAGCGAGAGGTTTAACTTGCTTGTACTGAACTATGGAGTATAAAGTGAGTACAACTGTCTCGGGACTCATAACGGAAGAAGCGAAGCTCTAAAGTATTCTTTTGCACCCACTTGATAGTCGACCAGGAAGAAAAATTGCATTGCGTTACGTTACGTAGTGTCGATTACGACTATGTGAATTGACTTTCGTTATCATATATACGATAGAGCTCCTTCCTTCAACTTCGTCTTCGTCGACTTGGAAGAACACGCTCTCTCTCTTTCTGGTTCTTAGGCCATGCCTGCATGCACGCCGTGCATTGTGCGGTCTTCGTCATTCCCAATTTCCCTATACATACAGAACATTCTATACGGTGTGATGATATTATACTTTTTGAGAGTAGCACTGCTAGTTCTGTACTAACTACTTCTTTCCTTCTTCCTTCCTATGTACTATTTCACATAATGCTTTTATGCACTTTCTTCAGTCTACAGCATTTTTCAGTTTCTCTGGTATCAGCAGACTCTCCTTGTGCAAACTCCACTCGTTCTAACACTGACATATTATTTTTATTTGAATATAGGTGTAGATGCTAGAAAACGCTTATGGAGTTCTGTGTAAACTTTGGATTTTCCAAAGTTGGTTAGGTTGACGCAAGTTTGAGAGAAAAACCGTTTTATACCGACACAGCAACTTGGAGTATAAATGCTATAAAGTAGTTCACTACGGCCTGTAATCGTGTTGTCTGGCAGAATTCGACATGTCCTTAAAAACACAACACGTTTCAAGATAGATGCATGCTTATTACAATATACTACATACTTGCGAGAAAAAGTTTACAACGAATCACAATGGAGTTTAGTTTAGTGGATTATAGGTATTTTACAGGATTCAGCTCAAGCTGCCTTCATATTATTAACAAAAGATGCAGAGTCAACAGAATTCAGGTATTCGGAAAACATCATTACTTTTTATGTCAAGCTTTGATAAAACCAATGCAAATTTCTCCTACTACATCCTATCAAAATGTACATACGCAAAACTTCCCTGCGATTTTTAAAAAGCGAAATAATATTCTAAACATAAGCCTCCCTTTTATATAACAAAGAATACTTCCTACTTACTGTTACTATACTTTGTAAGTGTTATACTTCTAAGGAGTACTTAGTAAAATCTCCGTACCTACCACATTCCGGAAAAATATATATCAAAATATAAAAGATGTAAACTAAGTTTTTGCTGCGCTGAAATATCAACAAGTCATATAAAATAATATGCACCTTTATCCATCTTACATCAGAAAATCAAAGTTGCCAATAGAAAAGTTTTACACTTCACTAACAGCATTCTCGTTTTCTAAAGAAATCGGCATAATTTAGGTACATTGTGTATGAATATACATGTAGTTATGTCAAAAAATCGTTTTTGATGAAGCTAATGAAATCGTGTAAGATGTTTGAGTTGCAAAACCTACGTTTGAACCGTTGTTTTTTTCCCGACAATTATTTTGGATTTGGAAATACTTTTACTTCGCGTCTTCTGCTGACTTTTGCAATAATGTTGCATTATTCATATGATTATAGTAGTTATTAAAACCTCACCTTGAAGATTGGTACGTAGGCATTAAGTCTTAAACTTTGCACAAACTACAGCCTCATCACATCACATCAACTGGGATAGTGCGGCCTGAATGACGGTCATGTCTTCAGGGTGAACTTTATTACCTGCCTCCTTCTTGCTTTTGATTTGAAGATGTTCTCATGCTAGACATCAAGTCAAGACCATTCATTTTTGTAGATAATTGTTAGATGAACTCTCACAATCGCATTATTAAGTTTCGTATGTACCTAATGAAACTTATATGCCAATACGTTGTCTGTGTGTCTGTCTGTATATCTGCCTGTGAAATAACTCAAATAATTTTAAGTCTGAAGATGGTGTCAGTCGCTCAACTTCTTTATTACCTCTGACATTATAAAAATAATACAGCAAGACCGTATACAGAACAAGGGTTGGGAGTGAGGCACTTTCCCCTGCAAGGCTGTACACAGAGTGACAAAGGGGCAGTTGCTAAAAGGCCGTGTATAGAGAAAGGGACATTTGCCTGCCTGTCCGTATACAGGGTAAGGGTCAATTTCCCCTAATTATTTTATATATGAAAGCTCAAGGCCGTATCCTAGATGCGCCCTTACGATACATGATTACATCCATTGCAAATGGTTTTCGTTATGTTATAGGGAAATGGATATACTACGTAAGTGTGGAATATTCAGAAACTCAACTATAGCCTTATTATTGCTGGTTAGCTGTACATGTAGCTTTTGGTCATCATCATAATGATTTTCCACAGTTTGTTGCTTGCTATTGCTGCTACTTAACTTGTATAATCTACACTTGGTGGATTAATGTGGGAGTGGCAAGGGAGCCTGAACGAATTTGCTGATATACTTTCGTCTTCTCCTATATTATGAGACCAGGAGCTAAGAAAAATCAAAGGAAAATGAGCAACTTGAATAATAGTAGCAATGTAGCAAACAAAAGCATTGCAATTAATTGATGGACTGACATTGTGATTCTCGGTCAAGACTGAAAAACTCAACTGTTAGTTTTTCTACACACACTGCATAATATTATGCCGTGCAAGTTAAAATCATTTTGATAATGCTGATACTTCAATCTACACATCAGAAGAGACGAACGCAGATTGCAAACAAGTCCGTTCACCACATATTGCAGTAAGTGATAAAGATAAGAAAATAATGAACTACGCACGAATCTACGTTCTCTATATCTCTGAACATATAAAACTACTTATACCCTCAGCTATATAAATAATAACACGTTAAGTAAATCTAGAAACTCGAACAACTTATTATTAGCATCGCGTATAAAAACTGACACATTAGCATTGTATAATACATATTACCACGTATTTAGTATTTAGAGTAGGAACATAATGATATATTATGTCTAGCCTACACCAACAGTGCAATGACTATAGATATAGAACAAGTAAATTTAATTTGCTCTTCCATATCATTATAGTGGAGTACAGTTTGTGGCACTTCAGCTGCATACCTACTGTACAAGATTTGTGCGCTAGTTGAAGAAATATATTGCGGATTCCAATCTAGCGTGCAGAAAATATTTAAGGCTGATGAATTTCCGTTGAAAATTAGACACAGATGTGCGTTCTTAATGTGACAACAAAGTAACAGGAGCGGCGTGCCTTGTTTTGGCAGCGATAATAATATAAAAATGTGTACCTCCGCTCACAGTCCGCTCTGTTCTTGTGTTAATACGGGCTGGTTTGCATATTCCGATGCAGCAACATCCCTATGCACAGCACAATACAAGTAATAACACAGAGTCAGATGAGAAAATGAGATTTGCATGGCATTTAAACTGAAATGAGGCTCAGGGGAGCAACTACCTCTAGTCAAGTAACATTCACATCACAAAGTCGCAATCAGTCAGTTGAGCACTCAACTCATTGCCAGCTTTGATTATGTACAGAATGAAGAGCATCTCGTACATGTGCCTGGCCTCTCTGTAATGCAGTGCAGTGTGCAAGACGAATACTTTCGAACAAAAAGACGGCTGCTGCTGAGATGATGGGAATGAGATGTGCAGATGGATTAGATATCAGTCACAGATCACAAAAAGACCAACCCACTATAAAACAGCCCATACAAAATATCCCAGTACTTGCTTACTTTAATATACTTATTTAAAACACAGTTCAGAACTAAACGCAAATTCACGACGAGCACATAACGAAAGTCTTAGTGTAGTTTCTTCTTTAACTCGGAATGAATAATATCCTATAGCGGTGCATTCACTATGAATGACTTACTTAAAGGTACACAATAAATTGCATTACGCAGTATAGTTATTAGAAGATTCGGGGTAATACAGCTATAGTTAAATTAAGTTGAAAAAGGAACACATAAGGACAGCAATCATGAAATTGCTTATAGATCCAGAATCCGTAGTAATCAAACATCACCCTTTCTCAGCGTCGGATGTGGGTGACAGAGAGATGCAATTCGGTGGATGGAATAAATGCAAGTTGCTCAGAATAATAATAGGCATTCAACAGGGTAGTGCTCTGAAAAGACCTAAACCAACTAATCTTCGACTCTCTTTCTCTCTGAAGAGACGTATCGTTGGAAGTGTTGTAGGGTGACGCTGAGATATACTCTTCGTGTACAAATCTAAATGTACTAGATTTGCCTATACTTCCTACTTCCCCGTCTGGAAATATTCAAGAGATGATGATGCATCTCTCTGGAGGAACACTATATTATTATTATCATAATGTACTTATACAACTCATATAAAAATCTTACACTTATATGCACGAGATTATTTACTAAATATCCTACCACCTTCTTCACTTTTATCCACTGACTGGTTATCTGCTCGTATAATAATACTATAAAATTTAGTGTTATTATTATGTAGTATTATTTTCCTTGACTCTATTCTGTGAGAGTTTAAACATATTGAGTTTCTGTTTGCCTATCGGTTTAGCTCATTTCTGTTATAGGTATAGGTACATTACTTAAAATTGTCGCATGAGCTGCATGTTGAACTAGACTGTCACACTGCTACTGCGTTTTGCTTTTGCTGAGGAAAAGCCGCAGACTTAGGGAATTCGTCATCAGAGGGTAGGTATATATATTGACGATGAAAAGAATGTGATTTACGTGCCGTAGCATGAGCTGCCTTTCATTAGAGGAAACTTGAGATGTTATCATCGCATCATTTTCATTTCATCATGTGTCGAAGGAATGGAAAAGTCCCTCAAGTGACAGTATATGCAAAACCAACTCAAACAACAATAATAGTTTGATGTGATGATGTTTCTCGCTTGCGACTCTTAATGCTTGCGTAATTCCACAACATTGTGAAATATCATCAAACTACTGTGTTACTGTCAAGTTATGCATTACTACACGCACTGTTACAATCCTCGTAAATTTCCACACCAGTAGGCGCCAACAAAACTCGCGAGAGCATTCAAACACGGTCTCTTTGCAGTTTGCATATCACCGACTCGTCATTCCTCGTTTTCGGAACGCTTACATTGCTACTATGCTTAAGTGAGACGTGAAATCGTATAGTTCTTCTGTGTGTAATATTGTCCATACACATTGTAAATAAATAATATACTACTTAATATTAGTAGTAGTAGTAGTAGTGCAGCTGTAAATGTTGTCGAACTTATTGTTAGTTATTGTTTTATGACTGAATTTACAATAATGTGCTTCTGCACAATGTGGAGTCATTCTGGAACCGTGTGGAGGTAATAAACGGAAGGAATAATTCAGTGTACAAAGTACTCCACCGCAGTATAACTTCATTACGTAGAATAATATAACATACACTAAAAATATTCCTTCGTGATTGCTTTTACGGAATAGTGGAGCAAAATTGAAACCCGAATTTGAAGCGAAGTGTTGGATTCCATTATGTTGAGTGTAGAAAGACGATGATGCAAATATCTCTTTCGGTATAATAATGCTTCATGCAATTGATTATACATGGTGGAGCCAGTTCTCGGTTGCTTTGGTGCTTCTACGCTATACGACCGAAAGCTGAGCAACCATATCAAGTAATGCGGACTCCGCTATATAGCGTCATCTCATTAATGGAAAAAACTACTAGGGATCATCGTGTAATACCGATGTAGTAATGCATAGGCTTTATAAATTCCCCTAGACTCGTTCCAATTTTATCTGCATGTTTCCTTCCGTTCCCCTCCACTTTAACATTATACACCATTCATTCTGCTAAATTCAACTTTTCCTTTTCTACCCTAACCTTCCTACTTTCTTTCATTTCCACGGATAATTACTTGGCTTCAGCCTACTGCTGTGGCAAATACTGAATATAATGCTCCTTGCAAATAAAATCACGGAACATAATACCCGTGTCTAACTTCTGTCTCAAATCTTCAACGCAGTGTCTTAATACGTTGTAAGTTTGCGAGACTACGCCTTGTGCGGCTTTACTCACCCTTTCTAATACATTTTACATCTTTAGTTATCCATGACCTTGCATAAGAGATTTACGAATGCACATAGAAAGTCATTACTTACGTCATATATAGGTATAATCAATTACATTACTAAGCAGTAACTTGCGTATTTAATTAATTCACATATTTATACATTCCGCTTTCCATATAGTTATCTGTATTTAAACAGTAATTAAGCCCAAAATCACAAAATATTTTATTATACAGGAAAAGTAATTTTATTGAAATATTTTAGAAGTCCTTTTTTATTTTTTTAAGTTCAGTTCCTATAACGTTTTACACGTGAATGTAATTTAATATTTAAATTGTACAGGCATGTAAATGTGACTACGGACTAGATACACTTTGATATGTTTGAAAACAAATTTCGAATGTGTTTTGTATGACGTCAGCACAATTAAATATGGATTATTCACTAAATCCCATGTCGCTGATGAAACTAACAGTAGAAAAAACCAGAAAGTGTATGAAGAAGTTGAAATGGATGTTTCTTAGTAATTGCCTTAGATGTTTTGTATTGTAGGTTGAGAGTTAATTGGACCACCCTGGTAGTCCAGATGATTTTACAACTTGAGGCTATCTGTATAACATACATATTATACGGAAGCATTGGAGTTTCTATAATACCTTTGCTTTTGTTCTTGCTGCTCTGATTGCATTTAATTATGTTGGCATGTCAAGTATCCAGTAGCCGGAGTAGAAGCAGCATCCCCAGCTATAGAATCTCTGTATGAAGTATGTCTACTTCACACGATGATCTTTGTGTACATAGGATAGAATCAATTGTGAAATAGTTTAACACAAATCATACTACTCCACTATTATAAACTTAGACAGGAAGAGTAACTATTTGCAATAATTATTACCAAGCAAACAATTGAATTGTTTATTAGTCGTTGAGAATGAAAATGGTTCAAATATATTAGTGCTATGCGAGTAGAACATCGCGGAGAAGAGTTAGTATCTGCAAATACAAACATAATTCCACGAGTCCATTGATCCTCTACACAAATTAAGCAACAAAAAGCATTCATTTGAGTTGTACGTGATGATAGTTTAGGTCAACTCCCTGAGCAGGAGCCCAAGTTACGAATAAATGAGAAGGCTATTATCTTCATGAATAAGTAAAAACTTGGATCGTGATCCTTTTCACTCTACAGAGGATTGCAAATGGATGAGAAAATTTCAACTTAAGCCTTCTAACGCTCAAATAAAGTTACATAGCGAGCTGTGTAGAGACAACAGAAGTTTCTGTAGCAGCGAAGAAGACTCGACTGAATGCTTATGCTTCTTCTTCTTCTTCCTCAGGAGTACCAGAAGAGCTCCTTCTAAAACAACTGCTACTTCTCTACGATTACTACTTTACGGCTACAACTGCCGAAGTAAGTAGGTATTGCGTCTGGCTGCTACAATTCCTTTTGTACCACTAAATAGTCTATTTGTATTGCAAAGTCAACTTGCATTGTTCTCTAGCTTAGCAGCTAAACGGTAAACTTCATTTTAAATAGGCTCTTTAACAACACAAAATAACTGTATTACTATTCCTTACTGTGGCTCGTGCAGATCTCCGGCTATTCTACTAAGTAGTCTTCTTTAGCATCTGTTTTATGCTTCTGCAGAGTAATACTCTCTGCTCCTACACCGTTCTAGTCGCGTGTGTGAGTTAATTCCACATGCAAAGAGGTAAAGGAAATGACTACTGCCAATGGTAATATGCATACCTGACGGTTTACAAGGTGGAACGAGAAGTTAAAAATGAATTCGAAGTTCAAACTGTGAGATTTTACGGTGAGCCAAGTGTCAAAGCACACCAGGAGTATTTACACACCAAAGGAGAGCAGAGGAACAGAAAGCAATTCAAGTGCAAGTTGTGGAAGAAAGTGAAAAATGAAAAGTGGAATAGATGAAAGAATCCTTGAGACGAGAACAATCGTATAGCGACAGCGTCCTCAGAATGCCTATAGATAGTATTATCACTTTCAACGCTTTGCTCCTTGTAATGAGAACAGGAGTGAAAACATTCGCAGAATGTGCAAAGTGCGAGAGAGAGCAGCAGCAGATTGAGTCGGAAGAATTCTCAAAGATTTTAGAAACTAATGAGAAGATAGTAATATTGTACAATGATATTCAATGAAACGAAAAGAAAGTGAATAGGCTAATAAGTTAGTGAACTAATAGTAGTGGTAGTAATAGTAGTAGTAGTAAGTAGTCGTAATAATAATGGTCTTGTAGTAAGTGAAGGAAATTTTCCAAGAATACATAAATTGTGTACGTCTCAAAACGATTTCTTCGCTTTGTTTTAGCTGGCTCAAAGAGCGAGTTGGTAGATTTATGTGTGTCTTCTACATTATTGTATGATTCTGTGTAACTATATAATATAATATCCTCATATATAACCATTAGTAGTGATATTTCTTGGGATTTCTTCCTACTTATATAATATAAAGAAAACACTTGCTGTATAACTTCACACAGAAGGAATAATATAATGTATAAAGGGGTGCTCGTGGTAGCATAACATTACAAGATGAACCCTCCTCTCATTTCAGTTGGGTTTTGATTTTGCTTCGCTTGGTTTCTAGTTGGCTGAATTGCATTCACTCACTTGGCTTGTGATGACTTGACTTAAAGTTAGTAAATAGTAAAGGAAATAAGTAAATGCATACATGTGGACAAGGACGATGGTCGTGGCTCTCTCTCGTCATTGTCAGTTATTCGGGCGGGAGAATGTAAAAAGGAATCGGATGGAATAAGTATAATGGGATATGGAATGATGGGAGGCTACGCAAACGCATGCAACGATGCAGAGTTGAACGTTGAAGTTCCGTTGAGTAGTCTTCTGAGTCGTACATTCCGTCACATAAGAAGAGAATTGGATGAATAAGGGTTATTGGAGAAACAGGAGAGGGAAAGAACATAACAGGCTAAACGAGGGAGTACTTTGAGCTTTCTTTTTGGAGTTTCGCCAGAGCGAGAGCTGAACCAAGTAAAACGAAAGGAACAGAAAGAAGAAGAAGATGAAGAAGAGAGAGAGAGAGATGCTTTGCCTTTGCTTCGAAAAGAAAACGGATTTAACTGGCTTCTTCTATCACAGACTCTTATCTCATTTTCAGACTTTGCCTTTGTAACCAGCCAGCACATAGCACACACACACATAGACTTTGTTCCACCGGCAAAGCCACTACTAAAACTGATTCGACTACATGGAGCCACCAGAAATGTCATTCGATGATGGTGTTTCATATCCTCCTTCGTGGATTTTCTCTTCACAAGGACAAGAAAGAAACTAGAGAGGGGTAGAATTTCACTCAAATCAAGCTTGACTCCATTTCTCTTTAAAATACCACTTTTAAGATTCTTTGCAAATATTGAAAGTGGTTGCACATGCATGCACCTATGTGGTAATACAGAGCACACAGAAATACTCCTACATTTTGCATAGGAATAAATTGAGAGAATTATAGTGAAAGACGTATAAGTGAATCCTTCTCTAAGCCAAGTGAATCTGAATGCACTTTTATAGTTGAGATTACGTATCTTTGTAATAAATCATTATTGGTTTTGTTTGCCTTCTCACATTGACTTTGTCTGAATTGATATTTCACATGATGTATACTATAGACAAGGAGTTGAATGAATTTTCATGCTTTGTTCTTTGCGGAGAAGCCAAAAGAGATTTTCTTACAGAGTTCTGTGTGATATATTATGCCCCTGGTAGGTTGCACGATTTTATATTAGTCTCGTACGTTTATTAGGTATACGTTATATTATAAGTGATGTGGTTGATTCTGTGGTATATCTAGAAGAGAAATCATTTTCGAAGGAAATAAATAAATGTATGGATAAAATAATACATACATGTCATGTACACACAAAGGGCAGAACCTATAAAAAGTAAAGTACAAAAGGCTTCAGTATTTGACATGGACATCTTTGACTTTCGTTTGATTTGAGTCATGTGTCTAGTTGTATCTGTGTATTTTCTTTTTTTTACTTACATCCCCTATATCTTACAGAGTACGCCTTACTCACAAAAAATAACTAGCATTTACTAGAGCAAAGCAATATACTTACAGCCGAACCACAAGGTTACTTTAGTGTCTCGTACCCCTTTGTTGTGTTTGTTTCTCAAGTACAAATAATATAAGGATTGAATTGATTCTTTCCTGTCGTGACTTTGTAAGAGACTTCTTTCCGTTGAATATCCACACAAAATATACACAAAGCAGTGGACAAGAAAATGTACACATGTACTATCTATTTATCTATCTCTCATCTGCAGTATCTACACGCACTAATAAAACAGTTCAAACATACAAAAGCATCCTCATTTACTTTTTCCACAACATATATAGTAAACTAACTACAATTCTCAAAAACTACCCTTGTAAATAGGAAAATGAAACAATTGTAGTACACATAGGCAGTGTGTATTCAAAGATAGCATCGGAAATAAATAGTTGTGCTACGAAATGCACAAAGTCTTGACTTTTTGCTTTGCACTTTACTTCTTTCCGTCAGAGAGCTAAATGCATTGATATAGATACACACACCCATACCAGTCTTATAAATATAAACCAAAAAGAAATCAGACTTTTAGACACATACTTCATGTGTGAAAAGACATGTTATATATAAGCTCGTATGATATTCCCATATAAAGTTATATTTAGGACACTGACACACTATTACATATATATATCCTACACACTGTTATATGTGACTCTGTGACTATCATGAATTTCTTTCTATGGCTTGACGCTCTCTTTCCACTGCTTTACAAGTTGTAAGTTTTTTCTCTCAGATTTTCGAAGACTGTCGAGCCAGGCTTGCGTCTCCAACTTGCTTTCTTTCTTTTTAGCAACAAGAAAACGGGAGAAAAGATTGTGAAAAGAAAAGTTGTTGATATATAGCATCGAGTTCACATCAACTAAAGAACACATGGTTCGGTTTAGAGATGCTGAGTTAGATGCGGTTGCTGGCTTCCCTTCCGCTTTGTTGTGTGTGTCTGTGTGTGTAGTTGGGACTGGTTCTGTGTCTGTCTGTCTTAATGCTCTTCTGCTTCTTCGTACAGAGTCAAGTCTGTGTGTGAGTGGAGTGTGGAAGATTTGAAGAGAAAGGGGAAGTTGGTTGATTGGTTGGCCAGTCGAGGATTTCTAGTAGTGGTAGTGTAGTTTGAAAATAATAGTTATACTTCTATTGCAGTGATATTGCCTGTGTCTATTGCTTTCTAGGGTTCTGGAGAGGAATATAATATGTGATGGTGGTGGTGGTGGTGGTAGTAGCAGAGTGTGTGTATGTATGAAGGGGATGGATGGCACAGAGAGAGATGAAATAAAACGAGATTCGAGAACACAATAGAGTTTTGACTGAGTCGAGATGTGATTTCCGGTTTGGTGGCAAGTTTTTCAGAATTTTCCTGGTGAGAAGTATGTTGAGTGCGTGCAAGTTGAATAGGATGAGCATGAGCTGCTTGATTTGGCTTATAAGGCTACTAAATCCTCTACACTGCCGCAGTCCATCGAATCTTCAAAGTAACTCAGTTCAGATGGGAAAAAGTGAGTGTCAGCAAATGCGATAAGAGTTTGTGAATGAGTTGCAGAATGAGTTACAGTTTGAGGAGGTGAGCAATTTGTCTTGGCCATAGCACTCGTATTACATTACATTATACTCTCTCTGTGCTACTCTTCTTTGCTATTCCTATGTATTATGCATGGATGGTCTCAATCTCCTAAAAACCATAGTGCCCGTGTATACGAACTACGTGCTTTTGTACATATCATTAAGCATATCTCCATGTGGATGCAGATACTATGGCCATATAGCCATCGCCGTCGACGGAGCTTTGGATTAGTTGTAAGAAGAAGGACGCAACGAAACGAGACGAGTGTTACTTTGAGATACGTAACGTAAGTGAAGGTGGTTTTTGTGGTGGTGGTGGTGGTGGAAGTAGAGAAATAGTTGCAGGAGCTGAGACTGAGACTCTGAGAGTGTACCATGACAAAAGCTCTGCTCCAGGCGGCTTTCCTTTTTACCCAAGGAACGCAAATGGAATGTATCGACGTAATATGTGTGAAGTGAGAAATTGGCTAATTTACTACTCGTTTATCTCTTTTTGTTTTTGTCTTTTTGTGGGTGTGAACAAGGAGACTGTTGGGGTGTGAGCGTGACATTAGAATTGACTCTGTGCACCACTACTTCATTTATACAAGTTGTTACCCACTCCGTGTATAACTAATGTTTCGAATAATACCCTATGCAGTCACTGACTGCATCATGAGTTCACAGCCACCGTTTTCCTACACTTTTACCACCACTGCCAGAATAATGCAAGGCAATGTTGCAGAACAGAAGCTATAATCCACCTAACCGGGTTGTCATTGCCAAGTCAATCTTGCGGACACGACATGTGCATTAACTTTGATACCCTTTCTGCCATTCCACACGAATTCATTTACCATTTCATAATAACACTAACGACAATAAACGACAACGACATTACACTCTTTGTTGTGTACATTTACCTTTCAAATCGCCTACAATACAAATACTAACCCCTGTGCACTAGTTTCTATTTTATGTGGAGCTATTAGCATTTACCATGTAGGTAAATAGTAAATGCATATTATGTATTCCACTTCTGATTATGAAACTTAATATGGTTGTATTATTCAATCGATTCCATAATGTAAAGTGCAATTGCTATACATACCTGGGAAAGCAATATCCTATTTCGTTTACGTATTTAAATACTTATGATAACAAAGTATCTGCTAATAGCCGTAGGAAATGAAAGAATGCTGATCAAGTGTACCCAGTTTGAAGTAATTCCACATAACTTTTTTAAACATTCAGTGCTTGCAACTTTATAAACTTAAGTAGAAATACGACTGCTCTACTAGGAAAAGCAAAGTAACTTACTCATACCACATAAAAGTATCTGTTAAAATTATATCGTCGTATAGATAATGTATACGGCATATATATAACTATATAGAGTATAGGCATTCCTTCCAGACTTATAATAATGCAGTAGCAGTGTAGTTTACTAGTAGTGTGGTGCTGTAATATTATTACACCCTATACAATAAACTGGTCAAACAATTTACATCTCACTTGACTCAGTTACTGCTCTACTACTACACTTTGTGGTTATCTTTTAGCGTAATGTATTGCTTAGCATTACACTTTGGACACGAGGACACAGTAATCTGCCCAGGGAGAGAAGGTCTCTGACTTCAGACAGTTGAGGCACACAAAGCGCAAGAAAAACAATACAATACCATTATACATTATGACTGTGTAGGTATATAGGCATATACACTTTACATGGTAGAACACTTTGTGTGTGTGTTGTAGTTAGTTTGTGTGAATTGTGAGAGCTAGGAGAAGTAGCTCAGAGCTAAAGACCTTTAATGCATCCAGGCCAGTCAGCAGATTTGTACTTTTTCCGCTTTTAACTGTATAATCTGTAATAGTGCTATTCTGTTGTAACTTGTAAACGTAACTATCTGTAATTCAAGCAAGTAAATCCCCGTTGAACTAAACTAAGTGAACTTCTACAATAACAATGTTACAACGTGGCGTATAAAAGAGATACCTTCTACTACGCCATGCATTGTTACATAATATTATTATACTCATATTTCTACATGTAGGTACATGTAGCCCATAGCGAACACAGGGAACAACATACGTTCCGTATACTGCAAGAAGTACAACCACACGATATCGTTTCTTTGCTGGGAAATGCCTTCTCCTGCTGTTTTAGTGACACGTATGAACGCCATGCGAAAATTATGTGTGTCTAAATTCCACCTTATAAATCTCTGTTGTCTGTCCTGCACAGTCACATTCACATGATATTATCATGAAATGAACTCGGAAAACCAGGAGAATAGCCGCAGCCGAGACGTACAAGGCAAAAGAGAAATAGTGTGAGTATATCAGAGATGAGAGAGAGAGAGACAAGTGTTGGGTTTTGTGTGGAGGCTGCCGTGGCTGCTGCTGCTGCCGTCGACTGGCGAAAAGTCTACTTGAGAGTTGAGGTTGTTCAGTTGAGTCTCCCTTTCCTTATTCGTTATGTAATCCTGCCTTGCCCATCCATAGAGTGGTTTAGTTTAGTACCATATACTTTGTTTGCTTTGGATTCAATTCACAGAAACTCAATCTTCCTTGTAACTCACACTCATTAAATTATTACTTCACTGTAGGTGCATATTATAAAAAATGGACTTGCACTCATCTCACTTACACAAGCTTCGTACGCCACAGACACATTACATGCATGTACATGCTGCATATTATGTACTGACTATGTAGAAGATGTGTAAGTTCAAACGTATGCTTTCTATCCAAGTAATTTAATATATTAATTGTAAGTGAATGAATGCATGACACTACAACATAGTTTCACTCGGTTATTTACTTGCTACTTTGCTCCATCACATAACACATGTTATGTTAAATGCATTCTGCATAATACTACACAGGTATACCCTGTATATTACTCTCTATTGTGGTTGCAGGGAAATATAACCTGTGTGTTTGTACTCTTAAGGTATATTAAATGAAAATATCGGTGTAATATCACCAGTATAATGTATCCGTGTACTACCTTTCATTTATAAAGAAACGAAGTTTTTAAGAAATGAAGTTTCTTGTATGGAAATCGGTTTTGCGTCTGTCCCATTGGAAGGCTAAGTTTTCTGATGGGGTCAATCGGCCAACTCGTTCATGACCTTTGACCTTTAAGACAAACTAATTTGTCAATATAGTTTGTACGTCACACCGCGTTTTAAATGCTGCTATATCAATTATACTTCGGTTTCAAAGCTAAACTGCTAAATTTGAAATTGAAAATCGCCAATGACCATAATATTTTTAAATGCATGTACCAGTCATAATAAATTACTAATTATGTTGCTGCTGACACAGTTTCACAGTTAATGTCATCGTGTCACAGTTCACATCACAGTGTCACTATTCCCTTCGTTTCTTTGCTACTGCGGTGTTTAACCGGTTTATTAAGCATGTACATTCATTACTACAGCAAGGTGTTTGCTTTTCTGCTTACTAACACACAATATTACTATATTATACAATTCACCTTCAACCTTAGTAAAAACTTCACTCACGTCAAATTTAACATACCTGCACACAGAAAGACCCTTGTCTTACATACTTGTAATAAACATGCGTACCTATATAGGTAGGTCCAATGTTGATGTAAATACATAAAATGTAATACCTGTAACGTATTACTGTGTTATATCATAATGCAATAAGTAACGTACCTACCAATGTATATCCTATTCTCTGCCGTTGATGAACTCTCATTTAGTATACCTATTAGCAAATTGATTAACTCTCTCTTTCTCTTGTAAACTTTAGACTTGTCTGGAAGTACATTACATGCCCAGAAATCTACAACCACAACTCCACTTTAACTAGTTGTAAATCTTGTACAGCAAAATGGGATCATTTCAATATGTACAGAGATGAGTTCATTGTTTTTGTTTGTAAAGAAGCACGGTGAAATATAATATTAGTGTAAAGGTTATAATGACATGAGCTTGTGTTTCTTCTTTCGGATGGGTATATAATTACCAGTTTAAAAGTCATCGTTGTAATGTAATGTCAAACGCAGTGTCCCCCTGTTGCTGTGTATATAGTATAAAATATATGTAGTGTTAGTGTGTCGCATGTTAAGTACACAGAAAAGTTTTACCTACACAGATATCCACTTAATATGGTTAGGGTTATTTCTTTGTTTAAATATACACAGTTATATTGGTTTACTACATGAATCAAGCTCATTCTGTGTGTATAGAGTATGTGTAAAATTGTGAACGAAATATTTTGCATGGATATGTATATCTATGTACTACTAATACTGCATAGGTAATTATGTTTCATCGCTGGACTCCTGTGCCATTAAATTCATTGCCTAGTTATTTGCTGACTTGCCTTTGTGAATTTTATACGACTACTAAAAATGTGCTAAGCAATAATTGCCTGATTATTTTGCACGTTTAAATGCCTCGCCATTCTTTCAAAGGGGCAAATGAGTTAAAAAACATTTACATGATATTCCTTCATGAATGACCAGTTTCTGACTGGCAATTTGACTCTGATCAACCTCAGGTTATGCAAATAGTTAATGAGTACACTACATTGGATTTTTTATCTCAGCTGCATACTTATCGTGCACTAATGTTCGTGTCTATTACTTTAATTATTTAATCAGTTTGCGAATGCTTTGTTCCCTTATACGTGCAACATATGATACGGAATAAAACAAAGTAATCATTTTTTGTCGTGATTTTATTATATGAGTCATATAAGTATTTAGTTGATGATGATAGCTTTCTGCACTACAAAATAAGCTGTTTCCAGTTTTTTAAAAGGATGACATATATATTTAATTTGCATTCAATGCTGTAAAGTAATCTATGGAATTACCGCAATTTTTTTCTTCTTTCATTTGATTAGACTAAATTGTTTTTCTCTGTTTGCTCTCTACTGTTCGCAAAAATCCAGTAGAAACATTCAATAGCTTATCTTGTGCTGCGTAATTTTTCTACTTGAATAGAAAAGTAATTGCAGAAACATACAAAGTAATATAACGCCATAAAAATAACCTTACAATGTTCTGGTATCCATGCAGTTAGTCGTAGAAAGGCTAAAAGGCTTCCCACAAAGTAAAGTAAGTCAAAATCGGTACGCAGTACTTATTACTAGGAGATTCGTGATATTCAAGGCAAACTCATTTATTTCGAATGAGCTATGTAGTATTGTTCAAAGTCGGTAAGGTAAAAGCAAAGTTGGAAAACCCAGCCCTTTCACCAGCACCCATATATTAACGCAATAAATACTGGCATAGAAGCACGGCATGCCCATATATGCCCTCATAATGTTCACATACAGACTCTTCTAATGCTTCTTGTCCTGAAAGTATACTAAAACACTAATAATGCGCCACTTTACATCAGATGCAGATTCATACCAGTGGATTAATTTCGTTCTAGTCTGGGCATAACAATACCATTAGAGAGAGTTGCCTAATGAAATTCTTGGTATTTGGACTTGCGCGACGTATTTCTAGTAGCAGCACTACAGCTATCCTTTGTACAATGAATGTATAATAAATTCTCTCTGTGTGGAGCGTTTACATACACAACAGAACCAATTTTGTTTGGAAATCAAGTTTATAAATGAAAAAAACACGTTCACAGATGTTTATCATCTTTGATAGTATAGGATTTGATTTTATCTCGACAGATTTGCGAATTCGTCTAATGTAACAGAAGAAAAATAAATGCCTAGTAGAAGGAGGAACTTATTGTGCTTCAAAAAATTGCACATAGAGATAAAATCACGCAAATCAGAACAACTACAACATGATGCACCTTAAGCTCTTAGTAAATCTCATGCTGATGTGTACTCCATAATTCCATTCTCTCTGATCGCTGCGCTATATGCAATAATGTTAAAGAAGGGATTTGTTGAGAGGATTAATCTTCTTACTTTTCAACGTCAACTTTCGTAAGTAACTTTAGTTTTGCAAACAAGTTGTGCTGTCTAGTTATATACACAGCTGTACAAAGACCAGTATTTCGTGTAATTATGTACATTGCACACATTCAGTAGTCTAATCTAGTCATATAAAGGCCTGGCGCTACTGCCACAAAGGTAACTATGGATACTGTCGCTGGTGGATAAAACTTTGTCTTTCCATTATCTTGCGTAGTGATGAATTTCTCGGTGAATACATACAAATTAGCGAATTAATAGACAAAAATAAACAAATCACATAGAAACAAGCAATTTCTCAAAAATCTAAGATGTTCCCAATGTTAACTTCAAGATAGCAAGAAACTTTCCCGGTTTGCTAGATCACAGAATCGAGAGCTTTTTGCCACCAGCGGATACTGTCGTAAATAACATTAATTAGGAATATTACTACTACAAGCTTCTTATCAGGCCTAGTTCTGTAGCCCAGTTTGCCAAAGTATATTGTACGTAAAAGGAATTTTAGTAGATTGTTCTAACTGTTAATAAACATTTGAAGTTTTAATTGCTTCTAATTAACTTCAGATTCTTTCTTACAATATTTTTACAGAGTACTCGTAAATACTGTTATAAATTTAATATGTATTCTATGTTGCACAGAAAATATACAGAAGTCAGGCCAGTTTTTAAAAGTTGTAGAGTGAGACTCAATACCGAAAAATTAACACCGTAATTTTGTTTACACACACCTTCCTTTATTTCCATTGCATTATTGTGAACAGACGATTACAGTTATATTCGCTATGAAAACAGTTTGGTACGTAATTTAATTTGTAAAAGTGATTAATTTTATTTTTAGTTTCAACAAAGTCATTTCTGATATTATACAAAGCTGGAAGCTGGGTGTATCGGTGTGTGTGAGCGTGAGATGTGTGTTTACAAGGAGGCTACAGAGTGAATTGATAAATAGACAGACAAGATGATCCCATAAGCTCACTCGAGTGAACTAAGACCCGATCAGAATCGAATCGGATTGGAAGAAAGAAAGTGGTGCATGTTTATAGATTGTGTGTCAGCACATGTTAAATATGTACACACGAGTGTATACAAAACTCTGTGAACAGAAAGGAAGGAAGAACGAGAAACGAAGGATGAGGCGAAAGACAGACACAGACAAACAGTCACAGTGCAAAGAGCCTTTGCCATTTCCCCAGAATTACACGTGAAAGCTTTTAAAACTCGTGCAGAACAAGTAGTTTCTATTCGCATGAAAGCTCAATTGTGTAATCCCTTCGGTCAACAATGTTAAGACCCCTTTGCTGCTTTCAATTATTAGTTAGTTGTACGTTTCTCCAAGAATCCAATTGTCTCTCGTGTACGTTTTCGACTCATTGTTTACTGTGGCCATCACAGCACCAGATCTGTCCTATTCTCACTCTCAACTCTGAATCATCCGTCGAGGAGACATTGACTCAAGTGAGGGAACTGAATCCAGGATTTTCTATTGACGCTTCAAACTGACGTGCCAGGCAGAAGCACTTTTAGGGGGAACACGTCTCCGCTCTGTCACTTATGCCAATAATCCGTTCCAGCATCAGATGCATCAGAACCAACGAAAAATGTAACCCGTACAACACACTCTCTAAGTATTTGTAGCAAAGAAATGACTCTGGCATGCCTTATACGCACTCCAAATTTATCTTCGTACTTTTCTTCCTTCTTCTTGCCATGTGATGTGTAGCAATGTCGACTCAAGTCAAAGAGGCTGCAACACCATAACCAACAATAAACAAATATACACACAGTTCTCAAATTCTTATTAGTACAGAACCCCACTACTACAAATACCATTGCTTGTACAAAATTATTTTATAGAGGTATATAGTAGTACTATACCAAGGGTAGAGTATGAAAGAATTTTCTACCGTACAAATTTTATATTGATAGTAAATAAGCTGTCATGTTTTTACTTTGCATATAAAGCAACTGGAGATTGAGAATGAGAAACTATCAGACAAATAGTAACTATGCAAAGTTAACGCACATTTTTATAGTTAGGGATGGCGTATAATATCTACATAATCCATTCAGACAATTTCTTATCTGTTTGTACGGGTGACGTTGATGCTTTGATGCTGCACAAGCAGTCGTTCCGGTAGTTACGGTGTTATTCTTGTTCTTTGGATCTGCCTAAGTAATATTGACGGGATACCGAATACATCAGTTACCACATATTGCGGTGCTTGCCATCAGTCTCTGTACCTTTCCGTCCAACCATTCATCCCTCATATTATATTCTATTGAGGTCTCCTCATGTACAAATTATCGTAAAGCCAATATACAATGTAAATCCACACTCAATACCATTTATACATCTGCCTCTTTACCTTTGTAATCACACAGTGCAAGGAATGATACTACCGCAGATAATAATAATATAAAAATAAATCCAAATCAAATAATATATTATGTAATACATGTATTGTTAAGCAATAGATTATGCGACAACCTTTAAGCAACGCGTTTACTGTGTGTGAAATTAGTTTTGATTTATTGTTAAGTTATATAGTTCGTTACTCATAATATAGTTGTAGTGATTTCATTGATCAAGAAAATAATAAACTGATTTTTTTAATTTTTGTACTTTTTCAATTCCATTAAGGTTTCTTGTGCTGCTGACGATTTATTAAATAATTGTATGTCGCAAATAATTTTTGGTTTACAATTAGAAACCTGTTACAATACTATGAGTAATTTTTAATGAGTTAATCGTCGAAAAATTTAAATGGCATGCAATGATAATAATATTTATTTATATTATTTTAGTTTTTGTTGCTCATTTTCAATGAGTATAGTGATTGTGATTAGATTGACAAATTAATCACAGTCCTGAAGGAGACGTCATTTATTATAAGTATAGTTCTTTCGTCTGTCCATCGTTGATTACTATGCCCATTTAACATAATTATTTGAAAGGTGTCTGAAATAATGTGATGATTTCCTGTAACTCCTTATCACAGTTTATTAAGAAACGTAAGTTTCTTGTATAGAAATGCCTTTTACGTCTGTCTGTCTGTCTGTCCGTCTGTTCGAACGATAACTCAAGAACGGTTTTAGATGTTGACTTCAAACTTGGTACAGATGTTTTAGTGGTACATGGGAAGGCTACGTTCGAAGATAGGGTCAATCGGTCAACTCCTTCATGGCCTTTGACCTTTTAGACTATAACTACATTTTTAATACAGCATGAACAGTACACTGCATTTTAAATGCTGCAATATGTCAATAATAGTTAGTTTTGAAAGTTAAAACCCGCTAAATTTGAATATGAAGATCGCCAATGACCAATGACATAGTATTTTTAAGTACATGTAATTACTAGTCATAGTAATTAGTAATTATATTGCTGCTAACCTGGTTTCACAATTAATGTTATCGTGTCATAGTTCACATCACAGAATCTCTATTTGCTACGTTTCTTTGCTACTACGGTGTTTAACCGGTTTATTCATACATTGAATGTCCATGCATAGCCATACTATACTAATAATTACTGGTGGCAATATTATGTAATGTTTGTGAAGGTGTTTTGATGTATGTTAGATACCGATTGTATAAATTAGCCAAGGTGTAAGTGAGTTGGGAATCCTTATGTGATTAGTTACATGAGACCTGAGACTAATGCTTGTTTGTGTCGCATCTGTTGTTAGATTCTCACTTTGTTAACAACACAAATAAGTTAGCTACAGGAATAATTATTCACTCCTTTCTGATTCTGTCAATGGGACTAAAAGATTGAGTGAATGACGGCTGAGTGATTTTTATACTTGATGCATCTATCTGTGCTATCCATGTATTGTTCCTGAAGTGTAATGCAATGTGTGATAAATTTTGTACGAGCTCTCAGAGTAAAAAGCACATGGTGTACAAGGTGACTCTTAACTCGATTCGCCATGTCTTCAAGAGACTATAAACACTTGAATTGACCCATTCGTATAAATATCAATAAACTTGTTCTTTAACCATCAAAATAATCCTATTTCGAAATTTGAATATAAAATTTCCAAATACTTATTCAAAAATAAGCGATTAATGGTTCTGCATGGAAATCCACATTGCATGGATAAAATGCCATAAAACCACTGTAAATTCTTGTGTCACTATTCAAAAAAAGCTAACAAATTTAGTAATTCAGCAATGGAAGGTTTTAATAAAAATATTTTAAATATTACAAAAGTACTTTTTTGTTTTGAGATGTGTAGAAATAAAAGGGCGAATTTGTGAATGACCCTGTACATATTTTTCCCAAGCAAAGCAATGATCGGCTTGCAAGACTTTTTAACTCAAGAGATTATAGGATTAGTTTGTCTTGAGATGATGTGCATTACACACACAAGGAGGGGATTGTATGTTGTGTATGTATTAGACATTAGATGTTGTAGACGAGATCACGTAGGAGTTAAATTGTTTCTCTGCAATTTCTCTCTATCTCTAGTGCTTCATTGTCTGTTATGTGTACTTGAGTGGTTCTCGTCGTAATGGCAATGAGAATATTCAAGCAGTACACACACTACAACAAGCAATTGTCTTTATACACTAAATATGTATGATGCGTGTGTATGTGTTAGTCTATTTACTCGCAAAGCATCACATGTGTCTTCACCAAATGCACATGGTCTTCTTGTTTTGAGTAGCAGAGTCAATTCGCTGCACAGGTAGCTTTTACAACAGATACCTTGACTGTAGGAGCAACACAGCTACACCTTGCCTGCGTATTTAGCGGGTATAGGGATACCTGGGAAAGAAAATAATCGTTTTATAAAGACTTATGGAGATGCAGACAGGGAAGGAAGTGTAAAAGTGAGCATGGTTGGTTACCAAAGGAGCTAAAGGTGATGTTTTTGTAGTGGTACTTTGTATTTACTACTTTACTACTATAGCAGTAGGTGAATTGATGTGAATTTTGTTGTTGACTCGCGTTGATGAGTCTGGAAGGCTTTTTTCATGGATGTTTAATTCTCAAGTGGATGGAATGGATGGGAAGCAAGTAACTATGCAGATGGGAATGAACACACGATGAATTTAAGTTGATTCAAGCACACGTCTGCAAAGAACACAAGTTATTTCTTTGGCTTCCTTGTCCATGTGCAGGATACTAGTTGTTTCTGTAGTGTGATAACAGTAAGTATGTATTGGCCGTGTAGAGAGTCACTTTCTGTTTATGTAGTAATAGATGAGATAGGTCCAAAGGGAACAGTGTGCATCTTCCATGCTGAGAGAGCTATTGATTTGGTGATGATGATAAAAATGAAACGAGCCAAAGGCTATCGTGAACGGAATCCCATAATTGAACGACGATGCAATGAAAAAACTATATACCTACATACATACACACATACCATATACATATCTCCCTTTACCACACACAGGAGTCTCTATCCTACTTCTATAAAGTAAAAGTAATAGTAGCCGTATCTTCTGTGGTTGTAGCAAGTACCAATATACTAAATATATACACAGAAGACTGAGTTTTGTGTTATTTCTGTTTATTTTCTTATACTGCCTACAGTTTACATATATACATAGCGAACATATGTACCTACCCACACCCAGATACAACTATTTGTATCCTTGATGAGTATAGAGACCGGTGGTACAATCTTACACATACGGAGAGGAAGTTCGTAAAGGAATAACAGTATCTCGGAGGATGTGGACATATGTTGGTTAGGTATATTTGTGTTTTCTTCTTCTTCTGCTTCTTTTTCTCCTGGCAAAAGACTGTGATGTTGCATTGGTGGTGGTTGGTGACCAGTTGGTCTGTCTTTGGGGACTTCCAGTTGAGTGTCGATTCTGACTCCTGTCTCGGAGAGAAATGATCTCTTTCTGCACTGGTGGTAATAGCAGACGTAAGAGGAAGAATATAAGTATAGTCGCATAGACACTAAGGAAGTCGTGTCCCCCTTGAAAATTTCGTACATAGTTTTCTGAGAATTTTTTGGCTTTTGGATTTTTTCGATTTTCACAGCTCATTGTGCGGTTGATTCTTTCTTCTTTCCACCTTTCTTTCTCGCTTGCAATTTCTGTGCACCTCCGTGTGTGGTTACTTTAGCGATAGAGAGTGAGAGTGGACTCTGGAAGAACTCATTTCATTATCAGTCTCTCCTGCACTCTCCTGCCCATCCAGTGATATCTATATAGGAGATTGAAGCCAAAGAACGAGAACAGTTTCGTTGCTACCGACCCGAAAAGAACCACTGACGAAAGGAACGGAGACAGATACGAGCACTTAGCTATTGCCACTGCCAATACAAGTTAAACCAAACGAACTCTCTTGAAATGTTGTATATGGCTTGGAGGTTGCTATACTTACGAGATGTATCTCCATGAATGTGTATGGACTCTACCTACTTTACTAGCTCTCACGTCTTATGTGCAGTATGTCGAAGGTATGCAGGAATGTAAAGACGATTCGGTATTCTACAGAAGGCTTGCAAACACAAGATAAGTATTCACTGTGAAGTTTCCACTCCTACAACACGGTGTAAAGCAAAGGCTGTTGGAGCATCTGGGAGAAGTTACTGTGCGAAGCTCATTCGCATTTAAGATCATTGCTGTCTAGAATTTGATCTTTCTCAAAGAAGTGCAACTGGAATAGAGAAGGAATGGTTGGAATGTTCTTTTCCACTATTTCAGCTTATCCCACAGGAATAGTTTAATACTTACAACGTGTGAATAGCTTTGTATACACAAAACTATTCATTCTGTCTTTAAACTATATATATACGTACATTACATACGTTTCCCTTCTCTCACTTTGTGCATTTATATACATAGACATATATACACACACCTATACATATATACTATATAGTATACGTATGAAATATAATGTTGGAGATGTATATACAGAGCTGGTAGTAATAATTTCCATTTCTTGCAGCTCTGCTGCAAAACATGAGTAAATATTTCATAAGACTTCTAGAAGAAAACGTAGAAGAAACTGGAATTAAATCGCTCGACAATACATAATTTAACATGTTACTTGTACTTCTTTTCATATAAATCCCTAAGACGTACGAACAAGTTCAGTTTTTTACTTGCTGGTAGCTAAACGAGCCGTGTGTTCCACCTTTTTGATGTGTTGTGACATACAGGTAGGTAGTTATTATTAGATGTGCAATGCATTTCCATGCATTGCTCTACTGTGTCTGAGAACAACAAAATGCGGGAAAGGCCGAGAAGAAGATGAATTGACTACTATTGACTTATATGGGCATGATGATGTTCTCAATCAACTCCACTAGTTAACTTGACTGACAGCCTTATAGTTTCATCCCAGTATAGTAGTAGTAGGAGATGGGTGCATCATCCCAGAAGAGGTAGACAATCGTATTCACTTTTTGCTTCTCTCTCTGTCTCTCTCGCATAGCTCCGTGCTGCTGTATTCTACACTGAGCTAAGTAAGTTTCGCTCCATATAATATCATAGACCTATACAGGGCTCTTGTGTTTTGGATGCGATCACAAAACACAGCACTCTCACAGAATCACAGTTCACAGTAACGTTCATGTTATATTTAAGTTAAGCGTTAAAGCATTTCTTTTTTGTGAACCTTCGTTTCAATTTCGAGACAGACTCCTTTATTTCTATTGTGTAATTTAAGTATATAGAACGAAACTAGTCTACGTTTCTTGATATGTGTTTTTGCTATCTTTATATATAAATATATAGGTACTTAAGCATCATTCTCGATTCTATATAATAAACTAGTATTCAATTCATACATAGCCACATATATCAGAGAGTGTTGTAATATTCTGTTTGCATGCATTTTATGCATAAAGTATAGTACTGAGAGTAACGTATACGTGGTCACGTATCCAAAGGTATATATTAGAATCAAGTATCTGTTTGTATGTATAAGTATAGCAGTAGTAGTATGTACTTTAAATTTACGATCTCATCCGATGCTCATCTTCATTTAGTTTACTTCCTTTCTTATAATATTATTACTTGCTATTACCCATGCACCTGCCTTGTCTTGGTACTTATTTGGTGCTGTGGTGGATGGATTGCTGAGTCCTGTCAACATTTGAATCTCAACTGGTGGTTAGGCAAGGCAGCCCTCTCAAATTCAACACAGCTAAATCCACACACACACACAACCCTCGTTTCTCTTAAAATTAATTGGTACGTTAGAACATAAACAAGACTCCCTTCACGTTCACATTATTCTCTTGTTGTCTTGTTCGTGTAGGTACTCAATATTACAAGAATGAAAAATTAATAATGCAATCCCGCAATACATGTACAACACAGCCCTATATATACGTACATATATATAGCTTGAGTCTATCAGATTGTTTGTACATACATTCTTCTGCTCTTGAATAAATATGTTTTCTCTTTGTATTTTCTATTTATCAATTCATTACATAATATATCCTTTGTCATTGTCATGTAATAAAATTAAATTCTAGTTCAACATGAAACTGTTCACAGTACTCGATTTTCATTGGTAATAATAGCCATGTAAATTGCAAACTATTAAATGTCATGATGATTGAAAAGAAGTGCATAGTTGGAATTTATGATTTGCAGCTGTGTACAGAGTACTGCTAATACATGTAGAATCTCATTGTATAATATCTGGTGGCATTCTTTCGTTGATCGGTCCGAGATTCTTTACTTGCCCTTTTTGCAACTTGAGACGCCGCATCTTCTCACGTAGTAAACGATCGCACTCTGACTCTGACATAATGCATTCTCACCAGTGTTCTGATTCTGCTTCGTAATAAAGTGGAGCATCTTTCGTGTATAAAGTACATACATCGCAAGTAATTCGAGAGTGTTTTTTGTTTGAAAGGGCATGCATCATTTCCAATGTGTAATTCCAGTGTGTGTGTGTATAATGCATTGGACTCGAGGTGAAACTCGAGATGAACAGAAAATACTACTACTAGAGATAATAATGTTTTTTCTTTGCACCAGTACTAGCTACAAGGCAATGCTTGCTAATTGTTCTTCTGACAATGAGAAGACTTTCCAAAGTTTGAAACTGAACCCGTGCCATGCATTGCTTGCAGCGTAACGCAAACACAAGTACCTTGTGCGTAGTTTAGATAGTAAACACACTTACAATAATTATTGCCATAAGCCATGGTCACGCTTCAATGTTTAAATGAATGAATGAATGAATGGTGAATTTATTGTCATCATAAGTATCAATACATAAGTGCTGGTCTCCCATTACATGACAATAAGAAATACAAGTTGTTGTTCGTATCTCTGGGTTCAGGTAGCAAGCCGGGTTGTAAACAATTTATCCTTTGATATGCTTATATACAAAACAATTTTACGTGGGTTATGAAGTCATAATAATTGTTTAAATATGTAGGTGCATTCCAAACTTAGTGGATTGTGCAATATAAATATATGCTTCATCATGATGTACCTCTTCCATGTTGTATATATCCTCATCGCTGTATGAAATGAAACGTTTCAAGTTGAAGTTAAACAACAATAGTAGCAGCTCTCTGAACATTATTCTCATAGTTAAAACAGCTGAAATGAAAACGTTCCATTAGACAGAGAGGTACTTCTGTTTACGTAAGAATAATTTAATCGTTAATGTTTAAAAGTAATAGCCATGTGCACAAGCAATTAAGAATAATTATTTTCGAGAGTAAAATATAAACATGTATAATGTTTATTTACACAATTGTCATTTGAGTAATATTACTCACACACACCTATCTGTAAACATAATTATTGTAAAAATGATTTATTTAATTTTTATTACTGCCTTAATGTTAACAGTCTTAGTCAGCAAGTAGAGCAGTGTGACTTTTACTGTTTATTAAAAGGCTTAAGTGTGTATGCACACCAGTCCAAGTGAATTTTGTTTAACTAGCATTACAATACATTTGTAAACATCCTAGAATAAATACTAATAGTACAGTACAGGGTAAGTACACACTACTACAAAATACATTATACTTGAGCTCAGCTTACCTCACACGTCAATGCAACCCAAGTACTAAATGGATAGAAAGCACTCAAAATCTCATGGCACTTTGTAAACTGTGTATATTAAGTAGGTACTTGTATATATGTGTGGTGGTGAGGCTTTGAGTGAAAACGAATCTTTGTGAATTGCATGTATTATTCGTATGTATGTAAATGTATACATCAGTCTGAGTTGTTTAGCTGTAGTGTGTGATGTTTTCTGAAACTGAGCACGTTTTAAAACCACTACCCTCCATAGATACCATTCCTAACGAACAAATTTTAGTTTGGAATATTTAGAAACCGCATCGAACAAGAATGCTTTCAGTTTTCTCGTTTCAAAGTGTGGGATGAATGAATGAATTCCCTCGAGTCCATTTTTTTAATGTCTCGTGCCATTGTCAATAACGCAGTGCATAAAGTCTTATCTTATATACGCTCTCCTAGGTCAATTCAGTATTTCGGTCATCTGTTAAATGTTAAATGACTGCATCAATGTACTAACTGGAGATATCGGCATTTTTAACACTTTAAAAAAATTCTACACTATTTTCCAACACTACTACGTATTTCGTGTCAATGCATATGGTCATGGTGCATTGAATTACCATGCTGTATACCAGATATAGATATTTACAACTGTTTTCATCAACAGCATACGTTGTACTATGCTTGCACCGTATTCGAATGCCGATAATGGTATGCATTCTATAGAGGTACTCTGTTGCTTTTTTATGATCTTTACATACGGAATATTTTTGGAATGTGTCAATGTCACAGTACAATACAATATACCTCTGGTATATATACTTCTAACTAAAAGATACTTTCATAGGAAATCTTTATTTCTAAACTTTACATTTTTCTCTTCGTATGGAACTCCATTAGTCGTTACATAACTCTTCATGCATGATGTGAGCCGTGTTTTGTGGTGCAATGTGATGTAAAGTGAGGCTGAAATGATTGACAATGCATTAGGGAGCATCAGTAACAAATTCAATGTAACTTTTGCCCTCCGAGAAAAGTTATTGTTACATATTGTTACAACAAACATATACTCAGAGATACACAACACATTTTGAAAAATAAAAAACTCTTTTCTATGCGTTATCAACATATATAAAGGCAACTTGATGTATCCATCAATATATACCTATCTACAGTCTGTAGATAAAAATAGAATATAGCACACATGACTTTTAGAATCATTACAATGACAGAACCATTGACTGATCTACCATCTATCTACCTATTCATCCTTTTATAAATGGAATATAAAAAAACGGTACTATGATTCAGAAAACATAAGTGATCCCACATATACAAATTCATTTTTATGATATACAATATTGCACGTATTCAACATACCTCCTCAAATAAACAGATATACATTATACTACACTACTGGCAACTCAAATAACATTTTCTGTCTTTTAGGCATTTAGTTTCACCACAGACAGAGCCATAAACCTAAATACATTCAATATGTATTAAATATCTGTCTGTTTTTCTGTCCATGTGACCCTGGAACAGTGCTTTCTTTGTGAACGATGTAGGTTTATTATTAAATAAAATATTGTTTACTTGCGTCAAAAGAATTCTCATTTTCGTTCCGTTACTCTCTTTCTGTCAATCTACCACAAACTGGAATCAATGCAACTCAATCTTATAATGACTCTAATAAAATTCCCCTTGTTCTTGTTCAACCGTTTGTGATATATGTACATAATATGTGTGTCTATAAATATTACTGACCATTCCCACGCCTTTCCTTCCGTGTGCATAAAATATTCAAAACAAAATAGAACCTCTATGGTCACACGTACACGTCAAATAATGCATAATAAAGGTCAGATATGAAGAGAGGACAAAAGACCAACTTTATACACAGCATGAAGCAACTCAACTACCTAAACACATCTGCATTATCTTTTGTAGCTCTATAAGTGGTAAATGTTGTACATACAAGATGCAAACTGAAACTATTGTTGTGCTATCTGGATATTAATCGAATAAGCTGTCCCTCTCATGCAGTGCCCGTTCTGTATTTTTGAATTACTGCAGCCACCTTGCTTTTAAACTTATTATTGTAGCTTGTCCTTATTACGACTTGTAAATACTTTTTTACTACTACAAGTTGGGTCTATTGTCCCATTTTGCATTCATATTGTTCTTATATACCTACTACAAACTTTATTAGTGTGTTTCATTGGTTGTGGTATGGTGGTTGGATACCTAATGTATATACATTAAGTAAGAAAGCATAGCAATATACTACAAACAAGTATAACGCAAATAAGTATTGAATGTTGTGGTCGTGGGTATATTTTGTTTCATCTTGCTTGGATGGAATGCTGAATTTCCTAAATACCGAGATTGCTTTATTACTTTATGATTCACGATTACAGTGAAGATAACAGAACCTTTTATAGCATTAATATACATACATGGCAGTCATGTCATTTTCATTCTACTTACACAGTTATATACAAAAGAGAATCTCGCCGACTCTTTTCACTAGTTTTATGTTCACTGCGTTTCTTCCTTGTACAACTGTGACGCGCGACTGTTATGCTATACCTATGGCGAATATTAATAAACCATTGTAAGACGGATGAAACAAAGTAACGAAATAATAAAAATTACCTAACGATAAGTTACTTTATATTGCTAGAGCTGCTGTTGGCAAAGTTTGAACGAATTACGCTAATTAGTTCTGGAGATTTTGTTGTGACAGATATATAGAAGGCAGAATTTATTTATATGTACTGCTGAATATTCAATGTCAACCATTCAACTCATTTTTAAAATGGATCTTCGTTGGACAGACAGAGCGTTCATATAAGGTAGATTCCGTTACTTGATAATGATGCTTCTGCTCGAGTAATATTGCAATAAATTATTTCATATTTACTGCACGACAATCAAAATCAAGGTAATTTCAAAGTTTTGACCGAATAGGTATTGCTTGCATTGAAACAACGAATATAAATATGTACAGATAGCCTTTTGAGTGTGTAAGAAAATAATTGCATGTGTAAATGGAGTATATGATCAAATTACGATACTCGAATAAATATATTATTACTTAAAGTAGATATGTATCAAATTACCAGACAGTCTCAACGTCAATGCTTGTACATGGCTTCTAATATAAAACATAAAAATTGTAATGTCAGAGTGCTATAATAAAATCCATGTACATCTGAGTGTTCCTAAAATGACAATGATATTAGGTCCATGTCATATAATTTTTGAAATAGCTGTGTTGATTGGCACATGTTTTGTTACACTGCAAGAAACAAGTAGAAGAAGCCTGTAAATATCTGCACAAATCTGGTTCTTATTATTATGTCCATAACAGATAATTGCATTGTAAATGAAACTGACTCATTGTCAGTCATGTACTTTTACTGTATGACTTCTATGCGATATAAATGGTGAATTGTATTTGCTTCGTGGAAATGATAAATTATTATGCAATTAATTTCTTATACATGATTATAAAAATTATACATTTTATATTTAAATGGGCAGATTTTATATTAACTTTAACTGTCTGTATGTAACAAACGGCTGTAATATGTATTATAACAAAACGTCAAAAAACAACACAATTATTTGCAGGTGCAATGATGGCAGAGATTCTCCGTTTATAGAAGTTAAAGCAACTGCTATTATCTCACTAATCATCCCAAACTGTATTGTAAAGAGATGAAGAAAATTGTAGCCTAAGGGATTTCTAAGTATAAGTGAATTACACACTGTGGCAATCGTATTAGGAGTCTCCTCAGAGAGAAGAGAAAAACCCCAGCTCAATTCCTACTTAGTATGTCGCACTAATAATAGTAAGGAACATAGCCTTTCGGAAAAATAAGATAAAGGGAGTAGTAGTAGTATTATGCAATAATGTGTATACAAACATACAATATTATATCTATAAAATTCTAGTAAACGCACGATTTGTTGTGGGAGAATTAAGAAAGAGGCATTAGACACATTTGGATGACTCTTTCAGGATATACTGTCGTTCTTTTACAAGTAAACAGAATTTACTCAGGAGAATTCATGGCACATGCACCGTGCTTGTCGCAGTATTCCTCCCCGTGTGTTTCGAAACGGGATGTTTTCCTCGATACACTTACAAAACGTTTGTACTTATCTGTGACACGATTGGATTGCATCGCTGACTGTGTTGTATCATCAGCACCATCATCCTCATCCTCCTCGTTCTAACTACAATTTGTAAAGATGCATTAGTCATTTGCCCTATCTCACTCTGTCTATTTGCTCGCAGTGGATGTATTTACTTCAGAGATCAGTACGTGCTCAATCCTTCGTTGGCAAGATCGAAACATGTGGATGCTGCTTTATATAACCAGAATATACATCCATATAGTTACTCCTGCTACATGATTGTCATTGGGAACAATGATTCCCGTGAATTGAGCTAACCTACTAATGTTTCATCACAATATCAAACATAATCCGTCTTTTGTGGCTCTTAATAGAATAACGGAGCCTTCACGTATTCTATTTTCTCAGGAACGGAACAAAACGACAGCCGTTTGTCCATACACACAACGCAGTCAGTTCAATTCACATAAATACAATTTGTAATGCGGGAACAGAGCAAGAGATGCATTTCAAACCCTTTTGTCGTTCCCAACGAATCCTACTCTGCAATTGAATTTAATCGAGAAAGCTGTATTTTCTATGATGTGTATTTCAATTTAACGTGATTTACTTACTTTGCCGCCTGCACGAAAACCGTAATGAGAGCATAGTTCACCAAGATACTACATTTTCTTTTCTGTGCTAAATCCTTGCACATGTTAAAGCATTCTAGTATTACAATTCTTATAATATTATGTACACGGTATAATTAACATGTATGCACGTACAGTTACAAATTCGAATGTAAGAATGTATAATATTCAAGACCAAAGAAAAGACAATGCCGTACACAGTTGCATATTATTATATTATATTCCACGTTTTTTTTAAGACATGTAGCAGAAGTATGTCGGTAAAGTCGGTCTAAATTCCAAAGAGGTGTGAGCGCAATGGGGCATTGCATTATTATTTCAAAGCTCCATACTACTATTTGTTTGTATTATTCATCTAATTCATATATACAGCAACAGATACCCAAGTAAGTCCGTCTCTCCTATAATTTTCTCTATTCGATGTTAGTGCACTACTTATACATACACTGAAGAATTCTATTGTTTGTTGATCCGGCTTTGAATTTATATGAATAAACTAGCAGTAACCCGTTCAGTACTGAACCCCGCGATCTGCAATTTGTATTACCGCGCGATTAATTATTTTTATACTGGACCGCCAATCTGCTGCTCAAAGTGCAGAAAAGTGTCGCTACATGGCATGAACTGACAGATTTGAGATATTACTTGTATCATTATATAACAGATTCACTGTACGTATCATCATAAAACAGATTCATTGTGATACCCAGATTCAGAAAGAAAGAAAGAAAGAAAGAGTGACGTTATTTTCTTATTTGTAAGAATACTATAGTATAGAATTTGGATGGCTTAAAGACCATACTAATATTATTACTGAATTACCTACATACTTATAACTGACACAGGCCTAGATTCATATTAGTATATTATTTATGTATGTAATTGTACTATGCCTTTAAGTTTAAGACATGGTATGATATTTACAACTCGGGTAATTAGTTACATACTAAACTCACTATAGAGAACGAGAATGACCGGTCAGTTTCTAAAGTGTTTTGTTACATTTCAAGAACTGTCTTTGATTGGGATCTCATCTCAAATAGCCAAGTTGATTTCAATAGATAGCTAATGCAACAAGACAAAAGAGTTTTTATTCAACTCACTACCTACTGTCATGTCAGATTCTTCCTCCCTAATCATTCATGTATTTCTCTAGTAGGCATGCAACAAATAGTATCCTTTGATCTCCTCATCTGCTACTGCATCCACATTTTTAACTTCATGTATCCATACCGTTGCAGATGCACAATGCATTTAGTACTAGTATATTCTGTCTCACATAATATTTAAAATACAGTTAGACTGTACGTAAGATATTATTATTGATATAAAAGTGAATTCACGATATAAAAGTATATAAATAAATATAAAAAGCTTAGATGCGTATGCTACAGTTGGATTCGTTTGGTTTTCCGACTTTGATTGGAGATTTGTAGGGCAGGGATATATAATATTTGAATAAAAGGTGATTTTATGAGTGGTCGTTTTGCTTGAAATAGAATGGATGTAATTGAAGTGGAGTGTCTTGTCGTGTAGAGTTTTTATCTTTCAACTTGCCTTTCCTTCATGGCGGGAGACACATACTGTGCAATTCATATAATATGTATAAGGATATCCTATACCTACATACGAGTTGAGTTGTACGTAGTACCTATTTAATATTTGTATGCCATACTAATAGTGAAACGTGGTTGAGACGATGATGCGATGGTTGCTGTTGCTGGCGTTTCGTGGTGTATTGCAGTGCTTAAGCAGTTCAAGTCACTCACGTTTCATTAAATTCAATTGCATTAAATCAAATGGCCAGTATTATCAGTACAGAGAGTAGAGAAAAGACGGTTGGAGAGCTTACGGCATTTTCCTATGCTATTATTGTGATTTGATGGCTAATGGCTATGCTCCCTTCTTTTTTCCTTTGGTGGTCACATACTCCCGTATTTAGTAGTAGCAATCGTTTGTATACTTTTGCTCTGCTAACTTATTTCAGTACGTTGTTAACTAGACGGCCTGTTATGGCCCATATATCTAGAATATATTTATAACTCGAGTAAGTTATCTAATAATGGGATGAATGTTGTTGGCAGATGCGTACTGTCTTTGATATCAAATATCTTTATTATTATTTACACAAAAGTACAAGGGTATAAATTCAAATTGAAGCTTTGAAAGTATTTTATATCTTTGTAGTAATGGCTGTAGGTATATACTAAAATGAACACTGCAAACATCCACTACCTATATAAAATAATATGCTAAGATTATGGCATATTTTCATATTTGTTTGTATACTTATGCTGGATATAATATTTCATAGTGAAATGATAGTAATGATCATTGTTTACAAGAACATAATATTATACTATGTATACATTTATTCACTCTAGATACTTATCTTTATATACCTATTTATTAGTATTAGGCATTAGCATTACACAATAATAATCATAGGTTTGGTATATAATAGTATTAATGCCTATCACTAAAGACATATCATATCTTCAAGCTCTGACACTTGCAAGTTAAGAGTTGAGACGCGTGTTAGATAGAATATTTTAACTCGTATAAAATTATGTTTGATATATCTATTGTCATGTTTTACAAAGTGAATGATATAGGTACACCTAATCTTATTGGGAAGGTAAATCTAGAAATGTAATAGTGAGACTTTGCGACTGTTGTGTAAACACAATATTCAAATGATATTAATACTTTCAAAGTTAAATATATACCTAGGATTTGTGTGTTATATAACATTCAGGGACATACAGTAGGTAGTTACATTGCTATCTGTAAACTACAGGGCTAAACAAAACGATGTACAGTCTTTCTTGGTTGCATGACAATGTTACTAGTAGTGGGATATTTCGGTAGTGCAGCTCCTTACGTTACGTATGAATATAAATAATAAATATTGCCACCCATTGCTCATTGAGCTCCGCTCCATGAAGTATGCGATGACCATGATGTAACTACTACTGATAGGTTGTGTATACATACACAAAACAAAAAAGTTGAAATCCATCATTATTTGAATGTTTATACATACTATGGCTGTATCTATTGTTATGAAGGGAGTACAAAAAATTCAGAAGCCTCAAGGAGTCTTTCAAGACAGATTTTTTGTCGTTATAATTACATTTCTTCGTAGCATTGTTTATTATTCGGATTTCTGGGAGGCCGAATATATAAGCACTCAATTTCCTTGAGTCTGAACATTTTTCTGCTTGTTCAATGCAGATACCCCTGGAAGGTGTGTGTCTCTGAGTATGATGTTGTGAACCGACCTTTTTCCAACGGGATTTCTCCATTTTCACTATTCATTTCATAATATCATCCTACAAGTATTTTATCTGCTATGAACTATTAAGAAGGAGTAACGGTGGAGGACAGCCAGTCAGCTCTAACAAATATTACTTTTATCTAAAATCGTAAATAATAGTCGTTATAGGGAAATCTTGTGAATGTAATCGTAGAGTGTATTACTATTACATCCGCAAGCTTTAATACCTACCTACTATATAAAATATTCTGAACTCACCACGGGTGATACATAAAACTTGTCTTCTCGCTTTAATTTGGCTTGACTGAGTTTGTCGTGTTTGAATTTTTTGAATTTTTTCGTCCATTCCAAGCTCTTAGTGCTGCCTTTCATGACTGGAGATGGGAAATTGTTTGGATGGTTGTGCTTTGACTGTGCGTTCCTAAGCTCGACTTTTCTGATTTCCTTATTCCAGTGTTAATTTTGCATGGGTATTAGGTAAAGCTCTTCTAAAGCCTGTCACAAGCTCAAACAAGAAAAACTGAGAAGTGGGAGAAGAGTCGAGAACGAGAAATTGAATCAGAAAACGGAATGAAAAGAGGAAATACCTCTACATATATCTGTTTTAGACCACGTACGTTGAGTCAAGGATGCATTTAGTGGAATGCCTTGGAAACTACACGGACGTCTCGTAGACGCAAAGAGCATACACACCAGAAACTCCATTCTACTTCTTGGCTGCACTTGTCGTCTTTTCATTGTAAGTAGTGAGCGAGCTGGGACTGAAAATGTAATCTTAAAAGATGCGTCTCACACAAAACACTGTTTCACACAATGAGTTGACGTTGACTTTCTGAATGGGTTATTGCTCAAATCAAGTAATGGATTTGGGGTTTTGCTTGGGTGCTAGACTTGCGGTTTCCACGGCTCTCCTCTGCGGCTTCTGTATAAAATTGTGTTGCACTTACGGAACTACTGCTAGTCAAATTAATGAATGTTACCTAGAGGCCTTCCACGAAGAGTCTTTGCTTAGAATCCACCAATAATAAGTGAAAGTAATGCTTGGCTCGACTCGAATTTATTTCACACAACCGACATGATAGTTTACTTTCCAATATTGTCCATACTTTATGGAGACAGTTATTGTTGCATTGTTCCTTTGCCTGGTTTATTTTCTCAGAGTGGCTGCTGCTGGGAGGCAATGTGAATGTGAACAAGACGCCAGGCACGTTCCACACGGAATATTGTGTGCCAATCTGTTCTAATAAAGACTTTTGTCCGCCTTATCACCATACGAGAGGAGTAAGGCACTCTGCGTCTGCCACGGAGACCGTGTCTGTTGCCTCCTCATAATATACACAAAGGCCACCGGGGACAATTCCATCCTCGCCTTTCTCAATAAACTCTATTCTTGTCTCAGTTTTTGTCATTTCCTGACCTGGGATGAGTTTCCAGTCTCCCATTACATAATAATGCTGACTGAGTAAACACATGTCTTCTTCACCCTATATAGACCATTGTGTTCTTGTATAAACTATATAGGTACCTAGTTCAATTTCCTTAAAAATAAATTGGATGTGTTAATTTATTTTGCTGCAAGAAAAACAAATTACTTTTTTACAGCACGATTATGATATTAAGGAAATTTTACTGTGCAATAATAAATTAGTTGGACAATGTAATTGCAATTAAGGCAAAGTGCACAAGGATGTACTTATTTTAATTACTAGAAAGTACCTAAATACTACTACGCAGTTTGTATAAACTTTTGTTGAGCAGAATTGTTTCAGTTTGTGTAATAAAAAACGGAAAGTGGCATTTTTAGGCTTATAGTTTTTGTGCATTTAGAAATGCAATATTTACTGCGTAGTAATAGTAAAGTTGCCAAGAATTTTACGAGGGAGACAAACAAAGCTCGGATTTCCAATTGGCGACGACAACTACTTGATTGAAGAACTTCTTAACGGTATGATAAAAAGGGCAATTTGGAGAACATTGGACTGGATATAACGACACGCGTGTTTGTGGACCTCTCATGAGCGAAAAGCCAAACCATGTCAACTGTTAGTTGCGTGTGATAAAAAGCCCAGCGATGGGTTGCTGGAGTTTTACATTTATCCATCGGGGATTAAGTCTGACTCAAAGTTATTGTTGTTTGACCTGTGCAATGTATATCGTTCCAGAGCCACCACATGTGCCTAATACATATACTTAGAGCATTTCTGGTATTAGTACATTGTCTCCAATTCCATTTCATTGCTTTTTGGCTTGACTGGTCCAGATTAAAAGTTAAGACTCAGTTGTATTCTATTCCTTCTTGCACTTACGAAAGACTACTGTAACTTCCACTGCACACCCAAATAAGATAATCAACCTTTACGTATTATTGGAACCACATAATACACTACTCTGTGTACTATTTGTACTTATGCACGTTCCAGATAGGACAATGCAGTTCTCAAGATTCAGAAACTGGAAACCACAATATTATGTGTTCCAAACCTAAAATTACCAATGTTCATGTTGTATTCTCGCATGTCCCTATGGGTATATGCGTTGCTTGGTAATAAATGTAATATGGTTTTATGTGTATGTATATATAATGGTATAATAGTGTGTAGCATAAAAAGCTAAGCGGGGAAGGAAGGAAAGTCCCGATAACGCAGGAAGCTAATGTTTCTATCCCAAAGAAGTTCTTAGTGCTTACTCTTTTTTCCAGTCTTTTCTTTATTAGTCCATCTGCATCTAAAGATTAGCTTTCAAATAATCTTCAAGAAGGGGAGAAACATGTAACAGTTCCAGAACTAAGACTCTTTTTCAATATAAATGACTTTTGTGTAGTACGTTAAGTCTGCCAGTGCTGTGTCTTGCTTCAATTAAACCATAAACTAAAATCCCGTTTGTTTCTTTGAAACTGGCTTTAGCTGTGTAAAATCCCACTGGAGTAACTCACACGGATGGGTGGTATATTACACGAACATTGGCTACTTACACTTACAAATAGTAATAAAATATACATTTGTTATAATTCGGTGTACATTTAAGTAATTTATATTTGCTTTGGAAAATGTTACGCTTGAAAATGAACACGTTTTTTTGTTTCTTTCAGACGATTGAGTGGCAACCGACTTCGAGGCATTCCAGATCTACTCTTTGCCAACAGCCCCACTCTAAACAAACTGTAAGTAATTGAAATATTTTAATTGTTTTCTTCTTATTTTATGTTTACGTCGTTCTTGTGTAGAATGAGCAAAATTATTCATCCATTTTCCGGAAAAATTAAATGAATGTCATGAAATGAGATTTCATGACGAACCCTGAAAATAAATTGGATAGCCTCGAAAAGTTTTGGCTATCATATTTGTAATTTTTCATATAATTCAAAGAATTTACTAATAGTCTCATTCTACACACAAAAGTATTGCAGCAATAATGAAACAATATAATCTGTCACTTAATCTATCCCATCATCGGATATTCACAGTAAGAGCTAAAAGTACCTAGAATTCAACGGAAGTAACTGGCGTATTGTGTTTGTGTTGCAGTTATTTTAAGAAAATCTGTATGCTTCAATGCCATTAAATTCTTATGGTATTTTGATTTTATTTTAACACAAGTACATACAATCTAAAATTTGTCTTTGGTTTTACAAGACAAATTTTTATTGCAGACTTAAATGATTGTTAGTGTGCCATGTAAGGTGTGTTTATAACATTGTAAAAAATTTATTGATGCGTCAACTAGGATTGTAGCAAGACATTGTAGTCATACGTCATACCTCTTGTGATTGCTTTCTTTGATCTTTTTTATTCTTTTCCGTCCTCTCAATTTTATTTGAGACGAATCCAACGGAGGTATAAAAAACCTTGTTCACCTTTTAAGACGAGAAACATTAAAGTGAACGGTTAAAAATATTATGGAGCAAATAAAAATGTGAATACAATAAAACGTGTCCTCGTATCTATCAAAACTCCACATCGTTAAAAAAGTAACCAAAGACCATTGACAGCTAGAAACCTTCACTCACATTTCAATGAAAAACTTGTTTAAACAATTAATCATTATCAATCGTATAAATAACTAAACTATATTATTACCCGATGTAGTTCTATTAAATCTAAATAACATTTCCGTAATTAAGTATATGGTAATTACTAATTACATAATGAAGATTATTGTATACCTTATTCCTGGATTTGGAATCAAAAGCTTTGTTGATAATTGTGGGAGTAGTTTGTTTTGTGAATCTTGGTTAGCCACAGTGAAAAAGGAGAAAAAACCTTTAAACCTAAATCGGGATGTTTGATATGGTAATTGAATTGACAGAGTCAGTAACTTTCACTTTGCTTTCACTTCACGAATTCACTTGAGTCATTCATTCAGTGGACTTGGAGGAAAACATAACATTTATCAGCACATATAGAAATGTATAGAGAACTGCAGGACGAGTTTATCTTTTGATAGCGTTTTAGAAAATAATTTAATGAAATATTGCTCCATATTCATACCGTGAATGCAAATGAGTCGCGGGAGCTGCCAAAAGTACACACATACAAATCCTTGGGGAGTAGAATGACTCGTATCTTTGTTGGCAAGTAGAATAAAGTACATATTGTAGCAACGTACATGCATTGTACATTCTATACACGACGGAAAGGGAGTTTCTCCATATATTTCATTATATTATTATGAATCTAGTTTAAATTAAATCTTAACTCACAGTTGCTGTATCTTTTCCACTGAACCTTTACAACTCTATTCAATACAGTCGTCGACTCTTGTTATTAATGCCGTGTTAGGTATATAGTTTACGACGATAAGAAACTATAATAAACTCATTCTCCGAGATTTTAAATAGGGGTACATTACTACTTCAAACGTACGAAGTGTAGAATACGTACTTCGCATCTCCGGACTAATACAGAGTGTAATAATTTCTGAGTTTATGATTTCAGTTAGGGCTGCATATGTCATTTGCATACGCACAACTCATTTGAAATGGTGCAAGTTACTACCATATAACCCTGCAGAGTCAGTTGTAAGAATTCCTATCTAAATCAAGAAAAACGGTGTCATTAATGTAGAAATTATTGTAAACGTGAAGAAAGAGGAAGTAAAGATGAGGATTATTAGTTACAAAGATTATACGACGGAAGGGGAAGAACAAAAACTACAATGGTAGGCTTAGCCCACACGTACATTTGCAAAGTTTTCATTTCTCAGAAACGCAACCTGAATATAATTTATTTGACTTACTAATACCTAAATTATTTTGCATGCGTAAATTATATCACATAATATTACATCAAACTTTTACCCGAAGATAAAATTATTAATTGAACAATAATTTTGGCTGAGAAAGTAAAATACAAAGAAAAGTGATTATTCGTGGTGGATAGGTACATATATTCGCCTAAATCTGATAGTTGTATGCCCTAGAGAGTATATAGGATTTTTTATCCATTTATTAAATATACATTAAATGAATTGTATGGGCATGTGCTGTTTGTCATTGTATGAACACAGGCTGGACTTCATTTCGCACACACAAGAAGGAAGTGGTATTTAATCGTGGACTGGTTGTTTTCGGTTGTAGAAGAATTTTAACATACTTGACTGTGGTTTATTTCATGGAGCAAGGGAGTAGGAGGAAGTTTGTATAGATTCAAAGATATCCCAAGAAAAGTCTTACTCTTAATATTATATATAAACCACTTTTGTCATGTTATACGATAGATCGTGAGACATATAGCGCATCATTTGTAAAAGTGTAAAGAATAAAAATGAGTACTATAGTGCATGTATTTATTCAGTATTATCCTGCTGCTCTGAAAGAATCTTAGCGTACACAAAGTAAAGTACCCAAGACACATGTGTTCCATTTCATGTGAAACGTGTATACAATCAAATGTCTATATGTACATTTATGGGTGCGTATAAGGCTTAATACTATTATCACTACAAGTCAAATTGACTACATATTGTGCCCATATACAATGCATCTTTACTGTTGCTTAAAAGTGTTCTGTTTGCATTCATGATCTTATAATGATGCCATACTGAAAGCAATGTGTACTAATACAGTACGATGGATAAAGCGCCAGGTAAATCACACGTGTACCTGTGCCACAACTATATAAAGTATGAACTCACATATGTATCTATAATATTGTAATACAAGACTTATACCTTTGCATTTATATTTAGTATTTCTTCAATATTAAGTGGCTACTATCATTGGATGTGTGTTAATTTTTGTTACATACATAAATAGAGTCTGGAAATCGTTCTCAGTAAATTCTAATTTTGTTTTGTCTGAAATTGTTACAACGACTTTTATTTTTTGTGAATCCACTAAATTTTTATACTTTGATATCGACAGGTTTGTAAACTGAGAAATTAATATAAAAAGAAACGAAATTGTTGTTCTAAATTGAAACAATATTTAGAATCTGAGCACCCATATCTTTAATTTCTCAAAGAAATATTAATGGTGAGATTTTATTTTAAACAACTAAAAATTATATTATGCAGTTTCTAATTGATAAATTCATTTATGGGGCTCGTATTTCCTTCTCTAGTACTGTGTGCCTCTATGAATGACTTTGCCATCACACACACCAAACTTATTTACAAAGAAGCGTTTCGTACGTTTTTGTTGAGGAAAGAGAGAGCGAGAGAATAGAATTATGCGTGCACCAGAGCATGTAACGCCGAAATATCTATGCCCTGTACTGTGTATGTCTGTATTCTTCAGAACAACAGTTGCCTCTCTTTCCCCATCAATATCTAATTGAACTTTTGACTGGAAGAGAACTCGCCTACCTAACCTACTGAAGGTGTATAGCATAAGTTTTTCTAGTCGAGTTTGAGTTGATGATTCAAATCACGAAATCCAATAGAACGTCAAGTATTCTAGAGGAATAATAAAGGAAAACAAAAGTTGTAAAAGTTACGGGGCTGTGTTGTTTATTTAGATTGAGCCTTTGGCTGGCTTATACAATATTATTATGCTCTCCATATTTACATACGAGCCAATCCGGCTTTATTGAACACTTCATTTCACTTTTATGTTAATTTACAAATACAAATGATATAAGTATACCCGTGTACTACCATAACTACTGTGGAAATGCACTTACAACTTTTCTGTTCTTGTATCAAGATGATTATATTATTATTACGCACAATACTTGCCTGTGCTTATACATTTGCGACTACATACATACATACGCATGCAATTTAATGCTATTCCTTTTACATAAGGATTAGCATTAAAAAACTATCCTTCAAGTTGTTTGTGCATTTCATAGTTTGGAAATCAATTCATAAATTTTCTCGCAATCGCATTAAGAGGAATAAATTGTATTGCATGTATTTAAATTGAAAGAATTACTGTGAGGAGATTTTGGTGAATGAAATTAAAAACTGTATGCATTCACTACATGTGCAGAGCAAATACCCAGAGGATGTGTACACGTACTGCACTTACATTGAAAAACTGTGAACGCTTCACTCGTTGGGTCTAATATGTGAATAATGGAAATACAAATGATTTGATGTGGAGATAGAGACGAGACGACTGCCCATCTTCCTATGAGTTGTCTTCCATATGAGCAGACGTACAAGGCTCAGGATTTTATTTGCCTGGTCATAAATTCTTCAGTTGTAATGTCGATGTAGTTGTTATTATTCCGTTGCAGAGCATAAAACAATTTGTCTGCAATGATTTGTAATAGCCTTGACCATAGAACGCAGAGCTATGGGAAAATGAAGGGTTTTCTAATATGCATGTTTATAGTCAGTGCAGTGTTTCCATTAGGATTTAATTTGCTCTGCGGAACTTGCATAATTCCATGCTGGGAACACACTGATTTAGATAACACAGACACACATTTATTATTCATAACTCACAAAATAATTCACTTTCTTTGTGTGAATTCGTCCCAACTGAGAAATAAAGATGTGACCATTTCCTCCAGCTTAATTCTCTCCAGCATAATACATTAATTTTTTTATAAACTTACTGCATTTTGGACGCTTTTAATGCAGACTTGCATTCTGAGCATTGCAAACCCAGCCACTGTAAAATGTTTAAGAAATATCCTAAAAAACCTCTATGGATAGGAAAGTTGTAGGAAAATAACTTCGGTATTAAGTTTTCACAGCAAGAATAATAACGATTTTTTTATCTATTTCGTATTAGGAACACAAGTAGGTTTTTCATCAAAGCATACAAGTTATAGTTATATTTCATAATGCAGCGTGTATCTTTCATTGTGATGAATTAACCGCTTAAGCAAACTACTTGCAATTAGTACTGTGACATTTAAGGAACAGTTTCCCACATTAGCAACCGTACAACATTTTTTTTAGAACGATGTCATTTCTTGAATACTGCAGAAATGCATCACTATAAAGTACAGAATTGTATAATCGTAAAGTAGTTTGCACGTGTACTACAAATATAACTTACATATTACGCGTATAGCTATATCTATTGAATTAGGTATCGTGTTTAAATTGTGCTCAATTTGCATCTCGAAACAATTACGAAGCGAAGAAGAAATTATTATAAATGCGAGTATTATGCTCGACGAAAGTTGAAGCAGAAGCAGAATTGGTGGATAAGATCAAAGATGAAAACTCTCATATATTATTGTAAGAGGGATCATGGTAGATGTACGTAAAGTTATTGTGCTAAAGATAAGTCAGCCATCAAGCAAGAATTTGGCTGGGAAGGGATTTTCTCTATTTCATCCTCCTGGCTTTACTTACCATTACCTTTTATGTCATGACATGATACTTCAACTCTTGCTTAAATCAACAATTTACCATCCTTCTTTTTATTCTTTCATTTCTTCCCTGGCAATTCTCTGCGTAAGAAAAGCAAATGACAGTCACACATATACATAAAATTCAGATTTATAGATAGTACCTGCTTACCAAAGCTTCCAGTTGGGTTAACAACTTAGAAATCAGACCCGGCAGTAACTCTTCAGAATTCATGATGACCCCGTTAAGTTTTGTTTATTACTATTCCCAATGTAGCAGCTCTGAATTTAGTAATATAAATAACGCTTTATTTTTTACAACATACTTAAATTATATAACACAAATAAAACTTAATCCCACATTTGTTTTCGTCTTAGTACAGAATACAAACGAACTAATTCAACTTTTTGATGAACTCCGCCAAATTCAGTCCGAAATTCAATTATAACTATTTAGAACCCGACCTAATATTTCATAGCCACACCCTATACCTTCGTGTTCTGTTGCATTTATACCAAAGTGTACGAGGAATGTAGATTAGTCGTTTTTTCTTAGTAAGCCTAAAGAATGATCCCAAATGAATTCGACAACTTACTACTACTCTATAGAGCAAGATGTATTCCATTACGAGATAAACTTCTCTCCTGTGTGTTTGATCACTTTTGTATGTTTTTTGTAGAAGTCTATATATTCCATGCATTTCTCGTACTTTTGCTCATTACATTCTTGGAAACTACCACATCATGTTTCATTACATTATTATAATACTATTGACCGTATCTTTTTTCCGGAAATTTTTTATCATCATCATCACCTTCTGATAATCATAACAAAATGAGATTTGTATTCTATCTCAACGTGTGTGCCATATCACATTTCCAGCTATCACATCAAATCTTTTTCACTGAGAGTCTTACGGAGAAAATATGAAATACAAATATTAGTGTTACGAATAATAAGAAGAAGTATATACAACGTTCACACGGCAAGATGGATTTCTAAGCGTATTATATATCGCTTTACCTACTTATTATGCATTATGTATGGAGCAATTCCAAGTTTGTCGCCCTAGCTTCCATTTTCAGTCGAATGGCGTAGCGTGTCGTGTCAGGTCCGTGTATATACACAGCAGACTGGGCAGATTTGGTTGTATTTGTAGACTTGACTGCTAACAGCCATCACCAAAAGTGTCAGATTCGTTCTCAGAATTGTCAAGCTCGTCGTGCTTTGAATTTCCATCAATTTCTACAATTCAGATCAAAAATGTAATTCACATGTGTACAGGTATCATAAGTTTCATTCAACGGACTGTCAATGTCCTTACAAGACTACTGTGTAATACAACTTTGTGTAAACGAACAGATATTCCATTGACTTTCAATGGATGTTCTCTTCTCCAACTTATGTACATATAAATATAGATTTAAATCACTTCCGTAACTTTTATACTCTGTGGATACTGGGAAATTCATAAATAATATATGAAATCTACACACACAGTAAGCAAGTTGGCAAAATATTGAGCAAATCACATTTCAAATTACTTTATCTAGGTGCACACTCACAAAAGAGCATGCATTTAAAGTTGTAGATTATAATATAGATACATAAATATATATAGCTTTTTCTCACACACATGACAGAGTGTAGCATGGAAGTGGAACATACAAAAGTGCTGTGGTAGTTGCAGCGCAGGTAAGGAAAATCATGAAGATCACATAGAGAAATAATACGAGATGATCGTGAGATTGAAAATGAGAGTGCTACAATTTTTTGCACATTTTCTCTCACAAGTTAAGTGCTCGGTTTTTATAGGCAGTTTTTTGAGTGGGTGGATGGTGCTTGTCGTAGACATTCTGTGATATTACTTTATACACTTACCTGCTTCACACACAAACTCTGTCTAGTAGAGTTGATACAAATGTACAAGTATAAAGTACAAGGTAAGTTGTGCAGGTAGCAGGTAATAATTTTGGCTTCAGTTGGAAGCTCACTTGATATGACAATGACTCATGGTAATCAACTTTTATGCATGTCAAATAAATACGTGATGATGATGTATTGACGAAATTCATGAATCCGATGGGATGGGAGTTGATGTTGGGAGTTCGTTCAAGCTATTATCATTTCAATGCGAATAAAAAATAAGAACAAGAATTGATTCAAAGGTCGATTTAGTACTAATACATATAATACAAGCAACAAGAAGAGACATCGCTAGTAATACCATATGCCCACTCAATCCACATTGATGTATGCAACAACATGAACAGTCGACTTTATTTCGTACAACAAATGAGTCTTTATTCAATTCTTTTATTGGTGGTAAGAGTGATGAGTGTTGATGTGAAGAAAGATTCGAGCTTAACGTGCAAAGGAACTTAAGGAACCTTATTGAGCAATGCTAAAATGGTATTTGTACAATACGTATATGATGCATACTCAATCAAATCCTATAGTATACGCTTTTGAGTTTGAGACGGAGATAGAAAAGTTGAAACAATGAAATAAAAAATCGTATGCGTCTACATTAATAATAATTACAGTTATTAACACTTCAAATAATAAAAGTAGTTAAAAGTGAAAACAATCATTCTTGTTGCTTTTTCTGACACAATTTTCATTTCATTCGTATTCTATTTACATACGTTCGCTTCGTTTTATGTCCTTTCAATTTCTTTGACCCTTGCGATATGGAAACACTCAAGGATAAACTCTTCATCTTCATGCATAATAGCTGAACTTTTCCTGTTGTTGTAATATATTATTCTGCAATTAATGGACACCTACTAGCTGTATGTTTTAAGAATCCATGTATCACAACACATGTCGTAATGTATTATTACTTTGCACACTACTGAACTGCATTGATTAGTAACACTCCTCTTTGTGTTACTCCACAGATTGCAAATCACTGACTGCTTTTATTTCTCATATTTAAATTTCGACAAATGCGGAAAGATTGTAATATTTTAAGGTTAGAAGATTGAAGATTTATTTGCTCAGCAGCAAATAAATAGAATTCTACTGTTTAGTTTCCCTAACATTTTGTAAAATCCAGTTAATCATTTGTAATAATAAAGTATTAATGTTAAAAAATAGAACGTGTCAAAGTGTTGTAATTGTAAATATATATAGAGTTTATATCTGACGAGAAGCTATGAACTTTCCGTATTTGCTGTAACATTATAATATGAGGGACGATAATTATCTGAATAAATTATGAATAAGTTGGTCACGCCACATCAATCCACTTATAGTAATATTGCGTGCTCGACCACTGTGATTTTTTGGTAAAGTTTACCACACGCTTGTAGTAACACGAAGAAACATAATTATAGATCGTAGATAAGCTACTTTTGAATAGAAAATGTTTATTTCGTCACACTGGAAAAGCGTGAGGAAATTAGTGTAGGCTTAAGTACACAGATACATACTCAAAGAGTCGTTAAGGAAATGGGTTGTATTGAATTTCAGGAAAAAATACCAATGTGTTTTTAAAGAGACATTATACATTTTATTTAATGAATAGCTTTTGTAGTTGGAGTGTAAGCAATTTGTGGCTGATGTTAATTCAAGGTAAGGCAGTCGTCGTATCAGCAAGAATCGTGCTGTGAAACAAAAGCGAGTAAATAAATGTGTCTATTGAATAGAGGCTTGGCAATAATGATGGTGGGTTTAGAAAAGTCTCATCCTCTCCACCCCATAATTTAACATTTAATGTTTTCAAAGGCAGACAGAAGAGTGAAAAGACTACTTGACTATCCATTCAATGTCTAATTTTACCAATGATATCATGACAGAGAATGTTGCTTTCCGCCGTAATAAAGTTGTACTGCCGTAGTGCGACAGAGAAAAAATGATCACCTCCAGCAATTAATGTAAAGTCCGTTTTCATAAAATACAGCTGTTTCAATGTTGTATTAGTGAACAGCTATGTTCCATGAAATAACGCATTGCCAGAACATAAATTCGAGAGGATGTTCGATCTACCTACCACAGCAGTAGATATGCCATCCGTTTAGAATTGATCATAGCAGTACATTACTAATACCACTTACTGAATTTAGGCAACACTCAGGTAAACCTATAGCCATCAAGTCGTTAAAACTGAATGAAAAAGTGTAATAAATGAGTATTAGAAGTGAAGTGAAAGAAATGAAATGGGAATCGAACAATTTGTATTCATAAAGGTATTTCCTCTTCCCTGTAGTACTGGATCATGAAAATTAAGAAATCTCTTCTCGTAATATTTAGTGATTAGGCCAGAAGACCAGACGTGGCTTGCTTCGTTTACTTCACAGTTCTCTTTTTCTTTCTAGCCTTAGCCTATATAAATATTCTAACAGTTTCGTTCCTTCCTTCATTCCTGCATTAAATTTTATATTATTAGTAGCCAACCTGGAATAAAACTCTACCAAGCATTTTACACTTGCTGACTCCATATGATTTTATACGCCTTTTATTATGGATATGGCACAGCTTTATGGTGTCTTACTCCATTGCCACTTCTAATAGTTATTTCGCTTAAACGCTATTAAAAAATTAATAATGTGAGTGCAAACGATAAATAATTTTAAGGCATATATTAAAGAATTAAAGTTGTGCCAGAAAACTGTTTCGAAAAACAGAACATTTTTCCCACTATCTGGATTTTGGCGTGAAACTTGATTGATCGTAGAGAATTATTTTATTTTCCCGTGATTGTAAAAATTTATATATTTTTAAAGTTATTCCTAATTAGTTTACGATTGAAATAAAATTGTATTAATTTATATTCATATAATTAAAATTCAATTTCCTTACAAACTTAATTATCATGTTTTATTTTATTGCATACTACTTTTAATTACTTTGAGCACACAAAACTTAACTTTGGCAAAGTAACGTACGTGGAAACTGAAATGGGAAAGGAAATGTGTGCAGTATGAAATATGCGTAGATTTAGTGTTTTAGTACATCTAACACACATACAGTACATATCTTCGTGTATTTATATACTACTACGTCGTGGATTCCGTAGTAAAGTAGTAGCAGAGAAACGAAGTAGTTGTCTCATCTGGTCAGAAGTCTTAATTCCTATCTTATTTTACTTTTGTGCTTCTCTGACAAGCCCAACCAAGACGAGTTAGAGCCGGAGAACAACAGACACAAACTCCATATCTGTAAAGCAACCTGAGATTAAAGCTTTACTTTTACTTGTTTCCATTATTCTCAGCACTCATATCTGTTGTACAATATTACGCAATCCCTGTGTTTCTTATACCTTATATAAGAGTCCTACATCATCTTGCTATGCAGTTTCTAAGAGAATCCGCGTAGTAATAATATAGGGACACTATTCTACATAATATGATACAACACACCAGCATTTTGCTATCCGGAGAATGAATGTCTTAACACAGGTGAAGTTTTGTTTTGTTGGTGCGCTCAATGCGTGTGTATACAATGCATAGAGGAGTTTCTTGGAGAACAGTAGTAAATTTGAAAAAGATGTAAAACACAAAGGAAAAACTTTGGACTACAGAAATGTTTCCACATTCACCATTTCTTATTGTCAGTAGTAGACACTACTGTATCTGCAGTTTTTACCGTAGCAATGCAATATAATATGAATGAAGAATACTAAGTAAGTAGACTTTACATAGATATATGCATTCGCAGACTAAATAAAAATAAAAGAAAATGTGTAATGCTTAGTTTGCTACACTTTCAAGTCAAACAAAGGTGTAACTTGCTGCAGAATCTGCTAGTCGAGTCAAATAGACAAATACATGCTGAATTTTTTATCTGTATTCTACATAGGAAACAGATCCTTTCCAGATATTGTTTCCCTTATTGGGAATTTGTGCATTACAAATAATAATTATAGCGTCGTGCCTATTGCATATTGAATCTAAAAATCTGACTGACAATATTTTAATTTTTTCCTCTTTCGTATATAGACTTGCAATTGAATCTTCATTTCTCTTAAACTCTCTTTCCTACTTGAATTCCAGTTATAAAGGAATAAAAATTCAAAAACTTTACCCTAGTGCACCGTTCATGCACTCGCACATGTCTGTGGCATGGCAGGCAGTATGTAATATCTTGAGCAACTAATAATTGACGCCGTGCTCAGGCCCTGGTATTCTCAAGGGATTTAGGCACACTGCGAAGAAGAACATAGATGTACAAAGTTCATTTGTACTATGCTTGTAACTTAATGCATGTTTTGTATAGTAGTAAGCCATACTTGCTCAAATACCTATATAGTGCATGTTATACATCCATGGTCAAAGATGATCTCTGTGTATAAATATATATGACTCGACATACTTTTACATATAAGAAATCATGAAGTAGGAAGATTTTCTATAGGAAAGACTTTCAAAGATCCTTGCTTGTACGTTATGTTCCTCATATATAGCGTCAATACCTTTCTCGTAAGTACATAGGTAATGTTCTGTGTTCTACTGTGGCATACAAATGGTAGTGTGTCAGTACAGTATGTTGTAGCGTACAAGTGCAAGCAGTCTGTAATGGTTTTGCTGCTGGTGCTGGAAGAATATGAAACAACGTCAGTTGAAAGAGTTGCACTTGGGTTTTGTCTTGTATGTGTTCCACTGGGCTGCTTTCCTGGCTACCTCCTTCTTCACAGTTCTTCTTCATCCCATCATCCATTGATATACTAAAACGAGTCTTAGTACTACCACCACCACCACTACTATAATACTTACTATAATGCCAACCAAAAGACCAAACTGTGTATGTGTGTTCATTTCTTGGCCGAGTAAAGTACTTAGATTGCTCGACTTTTCAAATAGCCAAGTTTATATCGAGGGATAAAAGTCACAGAATACGTTACATGTGGAAATCCAAATGGAGGAAAGAAATTCTTAGCGTTATTACTGTTATTGTTATGATTATCGCTTACAATGGCACTATGTCCATTTCACATTATATATTTAATACATATACTACCTACTACTACAATCTGAGTAGTAATTTCCCTGTGTCAGTTCCATTCCACGACTAAGCTTCGCTTCACAGATCATCCTAGAATATATACAGATAAATATCAGACGTTCTCATCATCGTACCTAATAAGTGCTATAATTTCCCAAGTATAATATTCATAGAGATACTCCGAATGGCAGAGTATGGAGGTATGTGTGTGTGTGTGTAGTAAATTCAGATTACTTCTGTGAATAGAGGCCGGCAGGAGCAAGAAGAGATGTGCTTAGAATTTGTGCTGATGTGGATTGGAAGTGAGTGAGTGCGTAGAGAGTCTCAAATCTCACGAGGGCTCAGATGATGAGATGAGAATGAGAGGCGAGACCATTGAGAACCAGAGTGGAGCAAAGGTGAAGCACATTATTAGAATAAGAACAAGTGAAGGCTCCTGGCAAGAAGCATCTCTCCGACTCAAACCATATGCATCTCGCTGTATGTGCAGTCCCAGTCGCTCTCTCTCTCTCTATACACGACCATATTGTAATATTATAATATAGTGTAATTCCTCAGGGATAGATAAGGTAAAACTACTACTACTACTACAGAAACACATACAGTACCCGTTCCACTATATGTATGTACTTTTCTTCTCTGTAATATCCATACTATGTGCCATGTACACTTTGTACACACAAATATACACAAGAAATCTATTTATCTGTCTGTAAAATACATTCATAGCCACATACATACACCAAGGTTGTCCAATTTTGTCCAGGAGTGTGTTGTATGTACTACATCCCGAATGTTATTACAGATAGTAGTACAGATGTGCACAGGTAGAAGGTAATTCTGTATCTCTGTTGGCAATGTATATTTATATACTTATATATTATTAAGTAGCGCAAGCTACTTTATAACAATCATGTCTACGTCTGTCCGTCTGTATGTGACCCCTATAACTCCCGAACGGATGAATACAAATCGTTCAAACTTCTGATATGTGATCTCGGGGTCACAACAAAGGTCCAGTTTGTAAATGGGGTCAACTCCTTCATTACCTTTGACCTTTTAGAGTAACTATAGTGTTAATACTCAACAATATACTGCATTTTAAATCCTGCTAAGCGAATGCAATTTCTGTTTGGAAGTGAAGACCGCCAAATTTGAAATTTGAAGACGAACGTTTATGTTTAAATATTTTGGGAATATTGGGAATTGATATTTTTAAACATCATAATATACAGTCAGAGTAGTTATTCTGCTGCTAACTTATTTGATAACCCTTTAGTAATTTACTTAATTATGTATTCTTGCGCTACTTTATTACAGCTTTGTATGGTTTATTGTCATATAATAATATAAGATCAGGTAACTACACATAGAAATCGAGCTTAAGTATTTTTGTATGGAGATGGATGTACTTACATTACATACAACACAACGACTGATACTTAAACACAGGGCATGTAAAATTGTATTAATATAAAGGCATAAAGCGAGTAGCAGCTTAGGATGTTGTCTGTTGGTCTGATTGCCATAGTAAAATATTAGTGGTGTATTCATCCGAGACAGAAGAAAGAGTCAGAATATGGTTAAGTCCAGTGCAAGTAAGTCCAGGGAGAGGAGATGAGTGTCCATAGTGGATCTGTGTGTGTTGGGGTTGTTGAGGCCGTTAAGGTTAAGTCAGAGTCCATCTATTACTATTATTACGAGGGTTTGTTATGTAAACGCACACGGAGCGAAATGGAATGAAGAGTCCTTGCTCGTGTTTGTATCTGTAAGTGTATCAGTATTCGCTGTCGACGATTGCTCATGTAAGGAAAAGGGCAAGGAGCTGGAACTGTCTCTAAGACAAAAGAGTCTCATTTTAGGAACCCTTTTGCAGCCATATTTCTACATAACCTTTAGCCCCCAACGACGAAAACAATAAAGGGGTGGAATCATTTCTCTGTTTACTCATCAGTTTGCTAAACACGTCCAGTTATGGAGCCAGATTCTAGAATGATTTACTTCATCATAAACGATTCTTTATTGACTCCTTTATTTTCTACACAACTTTTCCAGATCCTTTCTCGTTCTGTTGGGAGCAGAGGAGTCTTCTTTGTGCTCAACTTCATTAGTGTATTGTACTTTTCTATGAACACCTTTGTGTGCACCTATGGTTCTTCAATATCTTCTTCTGCTACATGACTTACTGCTCCGACTGCACCAGACCTTCTTTCGTGCTAACCACTAAATCTTGCAATATTATCAACTAAATATAAATTGAACGTTGTGTGTTAATGAGATACTGAAATACCTTCTCGAAAAAACACTTTACCTTTTTACATGCGAAGACTGATCCATTCAACAGTAAATGAATTATGAGGAAAATATTTCAGCAAGGAAATTAAAAGTAATTTCATGGTACCATAAATGACATGCAAAAGGGTTTCACATGGGAATAATTACTTTGATAATTAAACTAGGTACGTATACACTCAAAGCAGGGACTGTCTCACTAATTTCCATGTTTAATTAGCAGTTACTAGTTTACTTGATTAGTGTTTGCCTTTTACAGCTCTAAAATGAATGGCACTTTGTCAGTCTTCCTTTAAATCAAAAGTCACATCCAAAATTCTATTACGAGTAATTTTATCACAAGTCGAGTTTCTCAAATTTACAATAGGCAACTAGGTGCTTCGTTAATTTCTAATTAAAATTGGATGCTAATTGGTAGATGTATGAGAATTTAGCTCTAGTCAAGTGTGCTCTATTAGCAGAAGTGGTTTGTTCCATCTTTGCACCGAAAATCGTGTACACACTACAGATGCATCTACCTAGACTTAAAAACATTGCGATTATTTCATGGCGTATGTTCTCAACTGTCTTTATGGCGTTGATTGATTCAATCAAGCTGAAATATAATTTTTGTTTAGAGTTTTGCATGGTTTATCCTTTGACGAACGTGTTTCAAAGTTAGTTCAATGTTCTTGTAGGAATCCTCTTGTCAGGTTTCACTTATCGTGATGTGATTGCAGTAGAGGTATATGAGAATCTATTATTGCATAACTCAATTATGATTGCCTTTATGATATAATAAACCATTTGCAACGGCAGAAAGAAGTGACGAAGAGAACAGTGACACAGTGACACTGTATGGTGAACCAATAGCACGCCCGGTAACATCTACAATGACATCAGCATGTCATCTGTGACACTGTGTTAGTAGCATGTACCGTGATCGCCTTTTGTAAGGAACCTGACCGTCAAAATTTTTGAGTATCAAAACCAATAGAAGTTAAATTGTATCTTAGGCAACCAATCTTTGTTGCCAACGATACAAAGGTAACAAACTTTGGTTG